>JABFQC010004097.1:0-13094 GCA_022817085.1 Psilanteris sp. ZL-2020 | reverse complement strand
CTGTAATATTTATAGCTAGTATTACATGTTTTAGAAAATAATGTCTTTCATAACAATTCTTTGAGAAATATTGACATAATTATGTTTTACTAATTTTATTAATAAATTTATTATATTATACATATTGCACATATATAATATATATATATATATAGATTTCTATGCTACATATATATTTGATATTTATATAAAAATACATATGTTTTACTATTATGTGTATGATTTATTACTTATATAATATATATTAAATTCAAATATATTTTTTTATTTTTAAACGGTAATATTTAATATTTATGAACGTATAACAGTAGTTTATTGAACTTTCAGTAATGTCAAGTACTTTTTAATAACGAATAATACGCAAATTTTGTATATAAATATGTGTTTCTAATTTATAATATGAAACATTATCCACGAATGAATATAATTTAGAATATTACACTAACTGCATATGTTTATAAAATTATAACTAACTTATTTACACAGATTTTGTATACATTCAAATAATTATTTAAATTTGTATATAATAAATTTAAATTAATTTATTTCGAATTTTGTAATTTTTTAAGATTAAAATATTTTAACCAATCAATTTTTAAGAAAATTGTATACTTCAATATTTTTTTTAAATTATAGACCTAATCTCATTTGGATATATACATATATTACCTACATTTTAAATTATTCGATGTAAATTCAACTTTAATATTCAGTTGGTTGTAATCATAATAATACTCACTAATGACTGTCTTATTTAATCCAGGATCTTTCTTCAATTTCATATCTGTTGGGAACATATCTAAATATTTGCATTTATCTGAAAAAAAAATGTTCAATATTAATGCACTAATAAAAACGCTGCATTTGTTATTTATATAAAATTAAAATGCATACAAAATTTAAGCATATCATATACAATATTGCTAAAATAACAAAACATTTTTTATATGTATATTATACAAAAATATTGATATAAACTGAAATATATTAAATAATTAACTATTTAAAATAAAACCACTAATAATTCATTCAAAATAAACTTATTTTATACATAATTTTCATATGAATTCTGTTATTGTGTATACTTAAACTTTCGTTTTATAATATACATTTATAATTATTACAATTTTATGTTGAAATTAAGAAAAAATTGCATTAATAAAAATTGCATGACATTTCCATGTATCTTGTTCGGACACTCTAAGTCTAATTACATAAGCTGCGTGATAAGATCATATAAGAGATCACATTAAATATATATAATACACAAATATATAAATACAATATAATTCAATAATTTTTAAAATTGCTCATTTCTACAAATTTGTAAGCACAAGCAAAATTGAATAGTACGTAGACGTTCAATGAACTAATAAGAAACATATTATATGACATTAACATATTTATTAGATATTTCATATTACATCGCACCTTATTATTCATTTTATATAGTTATATAATACATCTTATATAATATAATATAATTTGTTTGCATTGATATAACTACAACAAAAGAAAATTATATTTAAACAATTATATTGTTTAATTTAAAAATACATTAAATTACGAATCAAAAAAGTTGTGATAATACTAAATGTTTGCAACAAATTAAAATTTAATTAAAACGTGTTGTCATTAAAAAAATGTTTAACAAATCAAATTATAAATCTATGTCATGTCTGTAATATTTAGCATTAAGTTTAATAAATTTATTAGGTTATGTAAAGTGTATCACGAAGCGTTTATATAAATAACTTCTCGTGATGATTTCAATTCAAGTAAATACTAGACAGTTGAACAACCTTTTTTCAATTTCAATTAAAATTTATTCATTTATTAAATAAAAAGTATAATTATTTGAATTATAATTGTCCATTTGTTTATACAACACGGAATTAACATAATAAGAATTTTGTCAGTTCGGCATTTTTAACACACAAGAATAACATTTCTGTTCGCTTATTATCACGAATGAGTAATAAGAGACCAAAGAGAAAATCAAGAATAGTATAACCCGCTGCCGCGAGCCTTGACTATATGCTCTTTTTTACATAGCCGCAACTCATATACCTGAACCAATTAGATCAAGACCAAAACACTTTTTGACACATGACTTTGAACTGTATAAATGGAAAATTGCATAATTTAATCTCTAATTTGCCGCCGGTTAGTTCATCTTTTGATATCAATTTTCATAACTGCATAAATGGTGTACGAGAATATATACCCTGATAGCCAATATATATGTACGCAAAAAACAATTTGCATACATTTTGAACCAAGGCATCGTTGCTATTGGGCACAATAATTACGCAAATTATAGAGTTATTTTTTTTATTTTTAAGTATATTATTAAAACACAGATTAAATTTTTTGAAATAACAATTAATTTATTAAATAACTTGAAAAATTAATATAATATTTTTCGCGTTGAAACGAAATAATTTAAATAAAAATTGTAATAAAAATAAAATATAAAGAAGAATAATTCGGAACGCGCCTGCGCAATCATGGCGGTATTCGTAAACAGTGTTGCCAGATAAAATGAGTCAGTCAAAAACGGTAGAGGAAAAATGTCAACTTTGTGGGATAAATCTCTCTAACAAAGATAGAGCTAAAAACTGGCATCACTGCTTCCAGGCCTGTCAACAGTTTTCTAGTGCTTGGAATTACAGATATACCCCGCAAACAAAAGTTTATTCATATTTGTTATACAATTTAAACAATGCCTACTTCAAGTACCACTGCGAAGTTTAGTTTGTACAGAAATGCAATTAAATTTATCTTACACGTAATTGAAACAAGATCTGTAGGACTAGTAGATTTTTGCTTGGCTCATACATTATATATATATATATACATAATGCAAATGGTTGTTATGAGGATGTATAAATCTGGTAAGTGTGTAAAATAACTGAAAAAATACCCCAAAACTACCACTAGGTATATTAGGGATATATTCGGGATAAACTTCAAAACTACCAAAAGTCAATATGTGTTGAATGGCATTTTCAAGGTCTCGTTCATACAATACAGTGCTGGGGCTCCCCAGGATCCCGACTTTTGGATTTGGCTAGATTCGTTAAGAGGAGAGGGGCGCAAACACTCCGCATCCCTTTGTGAGGGTGTCCGAAGGCCGTCCGACGTGCTCCGCCATATTTGCTACGCCAAAACAATTTTTCACACTCGTAGCTATCCGGATACCATGTTTATATATATTTATCTATATATATACTTATAAACGATTGAAAATACAATGTTATCAGATGATTTCATTTTAGAATCTATACAGAACTAAATCCTTATTATCATCACTTCTATTTTTGAAGGAAAAGTAAAGATAAAATTGTTTTTACACCCAAGTGGAAATCATATTTCAGTTGTTAAAATACACGATAAATGGAACTAAATATTATATTCAATAAAATACAATTTTGTACACAAATTGACCAATTACGTGGCTGCGTATGTGTAAATATTATGCAAAACGTATACACAAAATTTTCACGAAATTTGCACAAATCCAGCTATCACGGTATATTGTTAAATTAGAACTCTGAATGTTCTTGACTACAACCTATCTCTAATAATAATCAGATATTACAAAACTTTTATTCCTCTCATAAATGAGTTAATAAATTAATTTGATTTTTTGAATGGCGTGAAATGTAATTTCATAAATCACTGCTCCTTCTAATTAAATTTCATTTCGTTTCATTCCATTTCAAACAAATGCCAGACTATATAATTTAATTACAAATGTATTATGTACGGTTAACATTTATGTACGATTACAATTAACTGTCACTAATTGTACTAATCTTATATATAAGTTACGTTAAATAAGATATTACGTTATCGTGTTTAAGATGCTCCCTATTTAAGACGAAAATGATAACGATCAATTAAATTCATGTTCCATTAACTGAACCACCAAATATGGATGAAAACTATCATATCCGAGATCCCAGTCAACTGAAGCTTTTCCCGGCCTTCGGTTCGCTCTATCTCTGTTTCGTTCGTTTATTTCTGGCTAGTTATTTATTTTGTCTGACCATTTAACATGCATGCAACGGTTACAATGTCGAATGCGCCAAATACTTAGTCGTTAACAATTGCACATGATAAACATCTTAATTTAGAACCTCTTGTTCGTGTTTATCTTTTTTTCCGTAATAAATTTTACAATGACATAAAACATCTTGTTAATTCCAACTATAATTAACTCATCCATTGAAAGTAACATTCAATTACATAAATATTGTAAAATATGCAATTTTGTTTCGATTTCATTACTATATTTGTGCGATAGTTATTTATTATTACTATATACAAAAATGTGCTTTGAAAAACAATATATTAGGATTTAACCGACAATACACTTTCTGTAACTTCGATTTTCAATTTTCATATACACAAAATTTGAAACAAATAACAGATCAAGATCGTCGAAAACTTTATTGCGTGATTTTTATTAAACAAGAAAAAAATGCGGCATTCTATCTTCTTGCGGATGATGGATGAGTTTAAAATACATCTATTATGTGAAACTTTCAAAAGTCTAAGATCCTCGTGCCAACAATCACATTTACACGTATCGTTTTACAGTTGAGGAATAGACATTCTTTTGTGTCATAGAAATAATCCTAATAATTTTTCTTTAAAAAAAATGTCGTGGATATTTTATGTTTGAATTCCGCGATGATTATATATTAATCATCTTCGTGTAAATTCAGATTTATCTATTCACTTTATTGTGCATGTGTATATATATATATATACTCTCATCCTTCAAAATAGTTTAATGTTAATGCATGTTTATGGTTAAAAATAATCCGATTCGCTTGAGTGTTTTATCACTAAAATAATATTTTATATTGCGTTTCTTTAATTAATCTTAAATTTGAACAACTGTGAGAAAGGATTTATTAAAATCTGCATTAAAATTTCGAGATTAATAGATATTTTAAATAGTGCTTATTGGTGTGATAATAATCGGGTTACTTTTTGGATGGATGACGGTTAAAATAAATTAAGAAAAATAATGGAAATGAGTTTAATCGAATTAATTTGATTACTTTTGATAATATTTAATCGTAAAAATCAAAATCAAAGTTTTAGATTTTTATATGTGCACATAAAAGCACTTTCATACCACAATATAAAAATGCATATTTGAGAACAAAATATTTTAAAATTTACTCCCGAGTAAGGGAATGTTTTATGAAATTTATTATATATAAAATTTATCCTATAATAAAATTCAGATTATAAAGATATTTTAGCGTACGGCTAGTAGACGATCAATCTACTACAAGAGAGCTAATAATTTAAATTAAATACCTTGTAGAATACTTATATTTACATCTACTATATATATCGATTAATACCAAATTATGTTTTTATGTATAAATAATTATGTCGCGCACTAAAATTAAAAAATAAATAAACACTAAAGTGTAAAATCAGCTTACATTTTTAATTCAGTGCTGTAATTGCTATAATTACCAATTATTTTTCCGATATTAACATTACTAAGATATACTAATTTTATATGAATATAATAAAAACTAACAAAATACTAGTATTTCAGTTAAACTATATATATGGATATAGTTAATATAAAGATAAAATAATACTATATAATAATATATATGTTGTCGAAAAACAGTGTAAATATATGTATAAATCATTTGCAAATATCAAACATTCAGACATATTTTCTCTCTCAATCCATATATTTGAAGAATGAACTTACTAATTTTGAAAAGAACGCATTAAGGCCGGATGTGTAATTTAATTAGCTTTAGAAAGCGAAAATTGTATGTATTTCTTCCAGCGTGCCAATTAAGTAAATATCATAGTTTAAAAAATTTATGTAATAATTAAAAAGCCAGGAAAGATAGAATAGTAGAAGCTTGAGATGACTTTAAATTAAAAAATGTCTTGAATGGCAATAAAAAACATCTTATTTTTAATATAAAAAATAATTGTCTGAGTAACAAAATAGAAATAAAAAACGGTTTACAACATAATATTTATATTTTAATTTATTATGTAACTACAAAAGCTGGTAAGGTTGTTTTAAGGCATAAAAACTAACAATAAAATTTTATTACACACTCGAGTGTAAAGTTTCGCTTTACTCCCTGTAGCGTCATTCTCAAGCATATCAAAGAAGTAATATATAAGCCAGTTTAATTGTTTAAAGTCAAACATATATTGTATTATATAATACTATAGATCTACAGAACTATCTGTCATTAAATTGTCTATCTATAAGAATGCAATAAATCTTAATATATTTGTTCTACTATATATTCGAAGATAATACATACATTTAATTTACAAACTTTATACTTTTACAAACTATTTTTATTGTTACAAATTAAATTTTAATTTCAATTCAAAGCTAAAACTTACTTAAAAATAACATTTCAAAAGATTATACAACTAAATAAATATTGTATTTTAGAAACTTTACAAGCTAATGTCGGAAAAGCTTACTCATTTATGCTGACTTTGGATTGTGTATCAAAGTTGATATAGCGTTGTTACAAAACTTCATTACTGATTCGGCAACGCTCAATCGAATATGAAGCAATTTATAATTTGGAAGAGAATTACCTGCTTCAATAAACTAAATTAACCCCAGTTAATACGAAGTGTTCTTTTTTATATACTTATATATATATATATAATTATTATTAAAATAACTAAAAATCATTGTATTAAATATAAAAACGTGTTCATTGATAAATATACATGCTTAAAAAAGTTATTATAGTTGTTAATATAGCTTTAACTATATAGTTTTAAGATAATATAATTATTTTCATGTAGTTTTCATTCGGATATTCTAAAAGTTAAAATTTTTATTAATACAAGTAAGAACATTAAAATGTATTTATACTTTTCAACAGTAAAACATATTGATTAAATAGATATTTTGTATAACTTGGATGTAAGAAATTTGAATATATAAGCAAAGATTTTTTAGAATGAGAGGCTAATATTAAATTGGTATGCATATAGTTGATTATAAACTCTATTATCATTTTTTGCATTTTACTCGCTTTGTTACTCAACTTTTACGAAATTCATTTTTATTTTTACGTATTCCTATCTACTATGCGATTTATTGTATCTTTATCCACTAGATGGTTAGACCATAATTTCAAACAATTCTAGAAATTCTTTAATACCGTATTAAAAGTCAATTACTATAAATTTCATATTCATTATTTACAAATGTGAATAATGTTCAACAAATTTTTGCGGATTTGCACATTTAAATATTGGATTATTCAGTAGATAACAACTGCTAAGGAGTTTATTGATTTTCGAATTAAAATAATTGATGAGGTATACGACATGAATTAGGCTTCAATATTACAATCTCCATTCTTTCGGGCATTGTATTTTATAATATATTCATATAAAGTTCTACGTAATTTAAATAATCAATTTAAATTTAATTAAAACAATAACTTATATGATGTTATATAATACAATTTGTCCAGCGTACTTTTTTTTAATCAAATTTAATAAAACGTTTTTTCTTCTTTTATTTAATATTTATATTTATTTATTTTATTAAGAGTAAATCAAAATTCAACGAACCTTCTCTCTTCCACAGCGATACCAACATTATAAATATAAATATTAATGATTTGAAGATCAGACATTAAAGGAAGCAGCAACAAAATAAAATATTTAACTTATAACTAAATGAAACTTACAGTAAGATTCTAATTCTGTTGAATTCGATCCATCTGGTCTTAAACCACTAATGCAACCCCTCCAAAGACCCATGTGTTTATGTACAAGTTTTCGTCCTGCTTGGCCCTCGTCTCCTAAAGGTAAACCTTTAGGTGTTGGCGATTCAACTATGAACCAGTGGTCGGTCCCAATTGCGATCGCCCAAATACATACGCCAAGTCCAACAAGCATGGTACATCCTAACAAAATCCTCCTCTCGAATACAACCTACAGCATACTGCTAATTATATTCTAGCACAAAAATATTTTTTTATAAATAATTAGTGTTATAATTATTATAAACCTTTATTTAGGCAACTTATAACATTCAGACAATTATTACTTTTATTCTCAAAATCAAAAAATGACATTTTTCAAGAGATATTTCAAATCTACAATATCATTTTATTAAATTCATTTTTGAAGTTTTACTTAGAAATTGAATTCATATTCCACAATTGAAGAATATTCATTCATAGTAACATTCGTTGTTTTCTATAATGTTATTCAATATTAATTTTGAGTTAACAAACTAAACTTTATTATTAATATTATAATTTAATAATTCTACTACAATACTTTAAACAAATATCTTATTTCTCAAACGAATAATACGTTTAATTTTTCTCTGTCTGCATCGTTTTTACTTAAATAGAATTATAAATTCTCTTTAATTAACAATAATTAAATTAAAATATACTAACAGAGTCCGTATGCAAACGTTATATTGAATTATTTTTCATTTTGTAAAATATTTATATTTATTTTTATATATAACTAATTACAATCCAAACTCGATATTTTAACGTTTGAATAGTTATTTCCTTATTATTTTAACTAAGTTTCTATTCAAAATTGAAATCAATAAAAATGTACTATATTTCAATAAAATAATTGAAATTTATTGGAGATCATTAAAGTAATCGATGATCGATTATCTATTATGAATATGTAATATTAAGTAAATTTTTAATTACAATCGGTTACTAATAGTTATCATAATTGAGTCATATAGATGATCAGATTTATATGAAATTTGAATCTCACTAATGAATGTTCTTTTATGTTATAAACTGCCCTTAAAACCAATTACATCTGTCAACCAGAAGGTGTGGTGTAATCAGCACACATATTCATTCCACTTAGTGACACTTATGGATGTTTCGAATCAATATACACATCGGTGTAATCGAAATATTGTAATACAGACAATCATTCAATTTTGTATAAAAAAGCACAACAATAATTAATGCGTATGACTATCTAGTTTGATGTATATATTACATTTGAAATATCTGAATGATTATTAAACATTAAACAGATTAAAGCAAAAGTAATGAAATATTATAAGACAAGGGAACAAAGTCCCTCCTCGTATTATAATATTCTTCATTATCTTATATTAATACATATATCAAAGTCAATACAGGACAACTGAATTTCCCAATTGTTTACATTAAACATTTCTGATATAGAAATATCAATAAATTTCTGATTAAATTTTTTTTTCGGTTTTCTTATTTGTTAATAAACAAAAGAGCAATAACAAACACAATCAGCTAAATATGAACATTAATTGCACAATTAATAAACTTTTACGTTCGAAAATTTGAGCTCGGTGTCATTGACATTAAAAAACACGTGCTTATTTCGCACATTTAAAGTTAAATATGCTCATATCATGATATAGAGGGTATACATTCTGAAATAGTTATATGCATACGCTTGATAAAATCACCGATGTTATACCTATTTTACAGACAAAAAGTTTGAATCTCTAATGAGAGTCCGTTTTGATTAAAGTAACAACTTGCCTTTTTGAATTTTGACTTAAATTTACCTTTAAACTATAATAATACAAAGTTCAAATGGCAAATTACTCAAATACTGTTCTGAACAACTCAAGTTCTGAACAAAGAGACACAATTGTGTATTTAAATCGCAGCCATATATATATATATATATATATATATATAGCTGAGAATTTATGTTTAGCATATTTATAATAATTTGAAAATTATTAAAATTATCATATGAAAATTTGATGTGTTCATCAAATGAATCTACAATTTCTTTAATTTGAACATTTCATACAATAACAGTTTATAAACATAATTATGAATTATATATATAACAAAATATATAATATATTTCAAGCCTTAATATGTATATTATGATATTCCATTATATAATATTATAAAACGAAACATATATAAACATATATTTAAATAAATAAGTATATATGTAGAACCTTTTTACAAGCTATAAACTGAACCATATACTCTGAATTGAAAACTAACTCATGTTTTTTTAATATTTCTCATACATAAAATAGTATTATAATAATTACTATTTATATAAATTGTTTATTATTAAAATAATTATTTATAGCTGTTAATATCATTATATATATTATACTTATATTAAATCCTATCGTTTGAAAAGAAATATTATATATAGGAACTTTAAAATTATTACGTTTTGATCGTATTAAATATAATATCAAATTATATAACAATATAATAAGTACTATAAAATATGTTTATATAATATATAATAAGAATAAATTAGTTTTAAGTAATATGTTCCTCATATTAATAATAAAATTCGATTTTCTTGAAAATTGTTTAATTAATACAAATTTTATAATATAAGAAAATAGAAATAAATAAATTACAATATTCTAAAAAAAGTAAATCAAATTTAATCAAATGTTTAATATTTATATTATACATTTAAATTAATATAATATTATAAAATTATATTAATTTATTCTTATTCGAACAAAATAAATTTTGATTATCATTATTACAGCATTACGATTACGGTACATGTTTAAGATGACAACACATAGTTCTTATAAAAAGCGTTACTGTTATTACTATATAGAACATAATATATACAAATGATATAATTATCCTACACTGAGAAAATAAAATTGTAAGAGGAACTGCGTACATCGTTAGTCTTACAATTTCACATGTGCAAATCTTACAATTTGAATAATAATCGACATCAGCTAATGAGATAACGGAATTCAACTGGTTTAACCAATGAGAAGCATCAAAATGTTACAATGTAAATTGTACAATCTCATTTTCTCAGTGTATCCAAATTTTTTGAAAGTTTTATATATTTGCACTGAAACTTTGCACTTATGAAATAAATTTCCAATTGGCAAAAGAATATATGTTTATTTGGTGATCAATTTTGTTTCTGAAAACGCGTTATCTACTAATTATATATGAATGTCTATTGTGTTCATGCAAAACTCGTTTTAGTCTTACCTGATTATACAGAGCTTTCATGCGACTCGCCATTCTCAAATGGTAATTTGCACTAAGACTAAATAATTCTCGCCCTGATTATTATCTTATACAACAGACTGCTTCTTACACATTCATGTTTGTTTTCACATACAGCTTGTATATTATTTCCAATTGCTTAGTCGACGCAAATCAACATTGATCAAATTCTTTTCAGCTCTCATAGAAACGTTCTCTATCGTTCTCTCTAATTATTCAGTCAATCCTTCCTTCCCCTTCTTCAATTGCTCCAGATTATTTGTCCTGTTTGCTGTCACTTTGGCAACATTTTTTGCGTTTATCAACATCTACGTATTCGGTCAATCATCCTTCTTAGTCTCGTTCGTTTAGACATGACAGCCTACGATCGGTTGAACTGTAATATAAATTTTAATATTCAATCTTGCCGATACCGACGTACAGACGGTATGATTAAGTAACATACCTAAATATTCGTATTCGTTTTTTTTAAAAAAATTACAAATTTGTTTATATACGAAGAAAAGTGTTATATTAAAAATGACTATACATTATGGTATTTCAGGGATTTGGAACCAAATATTTCTAAAATTATTTTTTTCTATACAATACAATATCTTCTACACTGAGAAAAATAAAGCATGAAAAATTACTGTTTTTAACAGAAAAAAATCAAGTTATTTACATAGATAATTACTGTATTATAATAATATATTATTGTTAAAAACAATAAATTTTGACAATTTGTATCATATGGCCCCAAATTAGTGTTATAAACAGTAATTTTTCATGCTTTATTTTTCTCAGTGTAGACAAATTAGTTATATTTTATGAGACAAATTTCTATAAATTATAGTAATTTCCATAATACTAATCATGATATCCCTATAAAGCTATGGATATTATAATGTATGGTATTTTATAATGTAACTTTTTTCTACGTGTAAGTATTATTCTAATTATACTTATAATTCTGTATATACACTTTAACATATATGAATATAATTATTAATAAAATAACTCGTCTCATTATTTATGTATTTCTTAACAATTAAAAATTAATTAAAAAATTAATAAAAAAATTAAAAAATTTCTTACAATTAAAACTTTATTAACTATTATGAAATCAGAGTAACTCACGAAACTATACTGAAATTATGGTGAAAATCATATAATAACTAGCAAAGTGAAATTATTATTTTATTATTATAAACTTTTCTTGACTACTAAGCCCGTTATAAAATGTCAATATTGTCGTATTAAATAATAACCTAAAACTTAATATTAAATCAAAACAAAATTCATAGTTTTAAGGAAATTTCTTTTTAGTCTTTATTTATAAGCCAAAATCTTTTCCCTTCGCTTTAGTCTATTGATATTAGAGTAAATAATAATCGCGTGCAATTCGACGTTAAACAAAAATTATTTAAACGCACGTACAATTTCCTTAAACATTTTACTTCTAAGTCATAAATCTGAATGACACAAGCACGATACAAAATTTCCGAAGAATCCTAAAATTAGAATAATCGGAGCAAGCAACACATGTCAAGTTACACATTAAGTCACTTTTAATCACCCACCAGCCAGTAATAATTTCAAAAACTAACATCAATAAATATTGATCCATCATTAAAATGAAATTCATCTATATGTACTATATATCTTGAAACTCATTTAGGGCGTGAATAAATATTTTTAATAAACCGCGAACCAATAATCACACGTGACAAATATTGCACATTGGCAGAAGAAAGTTTATGGAAAAATAATATATATATATATACATTAATAAAGTGTTAATAAAATAATTACACCTATACATGCATAATTATTTAATTTTATAAATTAAATTATTGTTTGAACTTTAATATATATGTATATATTTGTCAAATGGTGTTTTTGCATACTCATAAATATGACAACAGTGTAAAATGTATTCAAAAGCACCACTTCATATATGGGTTGGTGCTTTTGAATACCGTATGCAAAAGCACCAGGTGTATATTATGTACCAACTGGTGCTTTTGCATACGGACCCACAAAATA
>JABFQC010004096.1:0-13095 GCA_022817085.1 Psilanteris sp. ZL-2020 | reverse complement strand
CGAATTTACTTTAATCCAATTTCAGTTTAATATTAATCTGTTTCACATTTAGTTGCGTGAAAATTGCGTGTTTATTTAATGTTAATTACATTAAAAAATTATACATCACCTGATAAATATTCCATTCCCTTGAAAATAAAACTTAAAATTAAACTACTATATCAACTAGTTCTATAACTTTATTTATTCAATAAACAATTTTTTAAAATTATGAAATCAATCGATGCAATATAATAAGAGTTGATTATATTTTTTTAGGAATTTATGTGAACGTTTGGCGATATAAATTCACCAAAAAGCATGAAAAACGATTAAATATTCCACACCAACACGTAATTTTTAATAAAACAACAAATAAAATATTTATAATAATTTATGCCATATACTTTTATACCTTTATGAAATATCCTAAAAATTATATGGAAATCAAAAATGTTGTTACATATAAAACTGTATTTCTTTGCAACAAAATGACATCAATTCAGAAACAATTTTTGTATCGACATAATAAAATAGATATATATAATCTTTAAATCATCTTCATACTGGTTTAAATACTCCAAAATTATAGTCATGCCAAATATTAACAGAAGCATGTACTTCAGGCATAAACAATCTTGCTCCTCAGCTGTTCGTTTACATTCGCCTGAACTTTACCTTGTCAATCAAGAAAGGTGGGCTCGTGTAAATTAATCCTAGACGTTTTAAATTCTTTCGCGCAATTGACTCCCATTTTGTCTTGCCCCCGAATAATGACGTCAACAGGAATAATTGAAAACGCATGGAAGCATAAAAAAATTGATCGGTTTTGGGACTCGCGAAGTGTCAATGTGTGCTTTGCAAGCGAAATTAAATAGACTCAGCTCGTTCATCCGCGCTCTTGTACAAATGAACATTTGCAAAAGTTATTGGCGCAGAAAGAAAGTTTGAGCAAGAAACCAGAGCGACGTCGTTTTCTCAAACTATATCATCCGTCGTGTTCTACGATTGGCAGTTACGCTGAAGTCGCTTCAAGCGATTAACTGAGACAGCACCGAGCAAAGGAGCGATTTTTTCTCTTCCTCTCGTGTCTTTTTCTTTTTTCCTTTTCTTTTTTTCTCTTCACTTTCATCGTTTCCTTTTTTCCCAACGTGAAAAGAGCTGCGATAGGGACCAAAGCGATATTTCTCCATTCGCTTTGTAAGGACCGAAGGTTCCCGACGAAGATTTTGCTAAATCAAACGAATTTGTGAAAGTACCAAGAAGGGAGTTACGAAAACAGAAAACCAAGAGGAAAATTGTGATTAATATTAATGAACCTGCGAGGGCAAAGTTATGGAAACGGAAGCTTTGACCCCCGCTTCAAATTTGAACTTTTGCTTTGATTCGTTTGGCTTTTTGTTCCGGTTTTGCAGGTGTGTCGCGTGTTTCGGCGGCTTTTTCGGTCGCTTTTAGGCAATTATAATTCGCGACAGAGTCCATCAATAATGCATTTATCGACTTGTCATTGAGTAGAAAAAAAGGAATTTGTTTTAACCGATCGGCGTTTCAAAAGAAATTTCAAATTTAATATCGCGCAAGTTTACAACTTTCATATCAATTTATTAAGGTTTTATTTAATTTTCGTTGCGTTAAGGTCATACGATAATATTGTTAAAAAATACATGAATCACAATGAATACATTTTCACCTAACTTTTGTCATAAAATTCAATTACACATCATTTCATGCAGAAAGTTAATAAAAAACCAGACTCGGAATGCATTTTTTAGAAATCGATGAATATTTAAATTTATATATGTTGCAGTAATTGATAATAAAACTCGAAAATAGATATTTTAAATGAATTTCGTATTATTGACTCATATTATCGGATTATAATTTATTTATTTTATTTTATTATGCGTAATAAAATACATACCATCGTTTAAGTTTTTATCATAAAATATTTATTATATGTTTTAATTTATGAACTCCCGTATATTTTAAATTTTTTAATAATTATTATATATCTAAGTAAACTCTAGTTTATGTAATGCAAAAGCAAAAAGAAGAGAAAATTTTTCTTCCAAGTGACGTTGTTTCTTAAAAGGAAAAAGTAAAAAAAAAATAATATATTTGCCGTATAAATGAAATAAAAGTGGAGGTGCTTTTTGCGTTACAAACTTTAATGTAACTACTGTACTGATTGTTTTGATTTAACATCTACGTATACGGAAGCGCAACGTCGACTGTCCTTATGCTACCTTTAGAACAGTGGACATATAATAAGAGATGCAAGAGAGAAATTCAGTCCTTATGGGAACAAAATATATTCCCTAGGGAGTGAAATTTCGTCTGGTAGTCGGAACGTGTTAAAACCCCATCTCGAGCGTACGCTTCAAAAAGATGAAAAATATCATTTCGTGCAGATGCGACGAAAATAATTCAAAATGTGAACGAGTTTAATTAACATTTCGAATATTTTTATTCATATTTAATCACACTTGTTTTTATTCGTGCAGAATTTTTTTTAATCGACACAACTAATATTATTATTAAACCCGGACAAATATTGCAATGAATGTTGAAGTGACGAAATAAATGCGAAGTGAATCGATGGAAATTAATTAACTGACTGATCATTCGTATATAAAATATTTAAAATTGTATAGAACGAAAAACGCATAAATCAAAATTAAATCTGAATAAGACATTACGTGCGTTATTAAAAATTCAGTAGTATAAATCAATATTGTGTAAGGACATACATGTAGCCTAACACTTTAATCAGTTTATTATTATTTAATTTAATTTAACGGTTTATAATTCACGTGTCCACTTAATCAAGTCCGAGATTATACTTTTATAATTGATAATATTATACAAAGTCGGTGATTTAATAAATTGAAACGCGGAAAACACTTTTCATCCCAACCGTACGTACTACTGACCGCAAACAATATGTCGCGTTTTAACGTCAGGTTCAATCAAATATTTCTAAAGCATTTTGCAACGAAACTAAATAGTTCTAGTATATAATCCCGAATCGCTTCGGTTGTTTATTGGTAAATATTTGGCGGCAAATGCGCGAACTTCGACCTTTGATCGTAATGATTTCTGTTGCAAGACAATACAGGAATGTTCCCCGTCAGGCAAACAAAAATCTTTGCCAAGAATTTGCATGAATAAAATGATAGTCTGAACGCACAAATGGTACTAAATAATTTACTTATTTATACATGAAAAATGAGGAGCGAGGATGAAGTGACTACGAAGCGGGAAAGACGCGAAGGTGGAGCAGGATGAATTCTGAAAAAATGTTGCAGTATTTTAGTTAACACTCAAGGAAGCTGTTGTGAAATGCTCAACGAGAGACAGAGGAATTTTACGCAAAAAGGGACTTGGGTTTGGAAAGAAAGAAAATCAAGAAGAACAAAGATTTCTGTCGGGTTTGTGCTATGAATAATTTCCACGTTGAAAATAAAGTAAGAGTATTCGAAACCTGAGACGGAGCAACGTCACTGTGCGGTATTTGGTGCGCGCTCTCGCAGATTCCAGGTTGCGCTCTCCTGGTAAGAGCTTTTGTCTCGCAGTTACTTAGATTGATGATACTGTACACGGAATTTGATATAGATAAGCACAGAATGTGTGCAAGAAAATGAAGTAGCACTAATAATAATTTATCACAAAAGTGGTCGTGTCGGTTCTCAAGTAGTGCTGCTTGTAGAGACGGGGTTTTTCCATTTGACAAGATTACTTAAGTCCTTGCTTAAGATTAGAATTATGAATGGCGATTTCGATCAGCGAATAATGAATTCACGAGCAATTTTGCAAGTTTTGGCTTTGGAGTTACGTTTCGAATTTCGTTGATGTTTCGAATTGTCATGAAACAGCGATTGAGTCATGTTAGGATAAAGTGTTGATTTATTACAAGTGATTGTTAATGAATAATGATTAACTAGATAATGGAAAATAAGTTGAATGCAATTTAATTTGACTTGTTTAGAAATTAATATGTTTAAGTGTACAACAGTCGGTTTACAATGGGTGGATCCAATGACCGACAAAGTGATAAATTTTAAGTCAAATGTTAAAATATAAAATATAGCCGATAAAATATAGCTTTGGAATACTGCATTAAAACGCCATTCGTGTTCAAATATATCATTGGACGATCGTAGGATTCAGTTGACATTATTCATGATAATTTATGTAATTTTATTTTTATTAATGTATTATGCAATATAATAAACGGCGTAATGAAAATTACAAACTTACGTGGAAAATTGATCTTGTGAAACCTCTCCTGTTAGTGATATAAATTAAATGTTTAATATTATATAAGCAAACTTATAGGAAGTAAATAAAAATATATAAATAGCCCGAGTAAAAATAATTACGATCAAAAATTATGAAAAATTGATTAAATACTAATCATAAATTGATCAAGAATAGATTAAAAAATTAGTAACCAGGCAATTAATCAATTTTTCATCATTTTTTGAACAATTTTTCATTATTTTTTTATCATTTGAAATGGTCGAATATGATTCATTTATAATGTGATCGTTTTTGGTCTCATTATTGAGATCGTTTTATGATCACTTTTTGATAATTTTTTGATCGTAATTATTTTTACTCCGAGGAATAAGCGAAAATATATAAAAGTTTTGAAGAATAAATTAGAAAACAAAACTAAAATTTCGTTAAATTTGCATGAAAAATGTTCAATATGTCTCCGGGTGGTTTAAATAGCGCTTTCCCACGGATCATGTGAAAGTAGTTATGTAAAACAATATCGATTTTTAAACAGGAAAATCCATGGTGAGTAATAGTACAATTTAAAAGTATTATATACGAGAATATACAATTCAAAGTCATTACAAGTAATAAAATACTTTAATTAATTTTTGTCCGTTACGTAAATATACGAAGCATTTAATTTAACGACATAATCGTCAACAGAAAGATAATTGGTATGAATATTCTGATACTATATGTTTATATACATGATGTATGTATATCAATTATTAGGTAAATTTAATCGAATGGAAACTGGCCAATTTTTCACTCTTATGACGATAAATACGACAGAACCGACGATAATAAATATGTTTAATTTTATTGCATTGCGAATGAAACGCAAAAAATAAAAATATCGAATCATAAATGATATCCTTGAATTACTCAGTTGCTCAAATAAATTCTTATAACAATAAGCAGGGCAACATTTTTTGTCGTCGTTTCAAAACAGACGCGGCGTTTTATTTTTAAAACTACAACTGCGCGTCAAAAAAGTTTACAAAATAGTAGCAAATTGATGTCATTAACATGCCAGAAAAGCCGCATTATCACCGCGTATACCTTGACAGAAAGAAAGGTGAACATATTTTCATACGAAAACTACCTTCATCTATATATTTCGTCAAAAATGTACATTTTAATGTGTTCGCTTATTTTTCCACGCCGAAATCATCTCATACAAGAAAGTGTAACATAAAACATGACGTTGAGTAGTATTCGTAAAAGTATAACGTTGTAGTCTCGTCGTCGCACTCTCGTGTTTCTATATATATATATATATATATATATCTTGTATTTATGATTCATTTCGTCTTCTTTTGCTCTTATTCTTTATTTCATTTTTTCTTATTTCCAAATTAAAGTCACTTGTATTTGTCTTGTCCGAAAGTTCTTTTTTATGACGAAGAAAATATTTCGCAAGCATTCGGAATAAAGAAGATAAAAAATTAACAAGCCAGATAACAAATTTTAAATCGCAATATTGTATCGAACATTTTGTTACCAGTCTTATTTTGTAACTTGTTGCTGGAAATATTTCACTCGGAGGTAAAATATTACGTTAACGAATACCACCGACACTCCCTAATCAACAGTTTTATTTTTAAATTCATCGTAAAATATAAAGAGTTATTTTAAATAATAATAATCATAATAATAGTAATAACAATAACGTTAAACCATAAATTGAGTAAATTATATTAGGAATAATTAATGCGAATGAATGAATAAAAGAACCAACTAACGTGTGTTCGTAAAAATACAAAGAGATAAAGCAGTTAATTAATTCATTTGACGTTATTATTATAGTATTATTTTTTTCAAAAATATTGTCAATTATTAATTGAAAAATACTTTCTGTACAAGTAAATATTTTAGTTATAATAAGTTTAATTTTAATTATTGTATACCCTCTTACGAAATTGGATTACAATTAAATTTCGACCTTTATAACAATTCGAAGAAAATGTATAATTTAATACACTGTAAATATAATAAAAATAATGATATTTCATTTTTGAAATATTTCTTCGTTTCTAGAAATACGATATTCCATTGAATTCATTGTTATGTACGTTTTTGTGTATAAAAGCGTGTATTTCAAAATTGATTCAATAAGTAAAATTTGAAAAAAGCATATATTTATTACTAATAAAATTTTATTTTAAATTAAAGTCACTCGTATTATATATTTGCATAATATAATATAATATATAATATAATGAATGTTTGTATTCTGCGCACGAATAATACGTCAAATAAATAGGTTTGCTTGAAATTCAAAAAGCAAGATCTCATAATTCCTAATCAGCATATTGACACATGTAAATTTGCCTTTTTGTTTACGGTAATGTTTTCAATACACAAAGGTCAAATTTTATTATGTCGAAATGGAATGAATGAAAACCATGTAAAATGATATCGCGTCTATATGCGTTCGTGAAATAAACCATATTAATCTTACTTGTGTTCCCGCTTCGTGTAATTTTCGTCATTCTAAAATATCATTTTCACGAACTAAAGATTATATTTCGTTGAAACAGTTCTGAAAATTGGTTGTTTTGTTCGGTCAATAAATGTCGGATGACAGACCTCTGTTATATACAAAATTCAAACGAAAAATTTCTTTATGTAAGTGCCGTCATTAAATTTAAAAACCTAATTTACAGCAACAAAAGTATTATAATTAATTTGTCCAATATAATAATGTATTAATTAATCATTCTTTTAAGAGGGCATTAAATTAATTTGAGTCGAGAAGTTATCATTTGTGACGTTTATGGGGTTGCCTGCATTAAATTTGATGGTACAATTTTACAATTCAAAATAGAGCAATTAATACGGCGCTATATGTAACCCGGCCATTAAAAAAAGCCGCATTAAAATTAATATCATGATTATGTCACTATATTCGAATACGAAATTTCGAATTATGGCTGGTCAGATCAAACAATGGGTTAAAACAGCCATAACGGTAATCAAGAATTTAACTAGACTTGGTCAGAATTGTTTCACCAATAGCAAACCGGAATCTTACCGGAATCGGATAACTGCCAAGGTTAGCTCTGTTTAAATGATTTAGCATCGCAGTCCAAATGAATAATTATCGTGCATATTTAACGCAGAACACACACAGTGCACGTTTCGACTTGCACTCGAGAGAATCGTAATTTTTAATTTGTACATGAAAGTATTAGCCGTATGCAATGTCGATTTTATAATTACTTAACTTAATTTGAGAAACAAAACATAAACATGTGGGAAATTGATTGTGTGATATTTACGTACTGAGAATCATCCAATTCGTGTTGATTTTGATAATTTATTAATATCATACGTGAGCATTTTTGTTACGTTATTCTGATAAAACGCTGGTTTGAATTTGCATTATATTTATTTATTAAATATAACAGAGTTTGTCTTCGCTTGTTAAATATAACCAGTGTTGTATAAATTAATTAATGCTTGTTCTGATTTTAAATTGTTTATTGAAAATCGAAATACTCTGAATCAGTTTCGGTAACAACTAAATTCGAAGTTCAGCATTAACTGTTATAAAGTAGGTACTTTGTGCTATAAACATATATGTATCGTGTAAACCAGAGTTTCTCAGATTACAGTTGTAAGTTAATTAAATATCATTATGCTCTTAATAATGATTCGTAATTGTTGGACACTTTTGGATTCTACTGTAAACGTTATTTTTGATCATTTAGATAAACTCATTTGAGGTATGACACATTGAAATGGTGAGAAATTGCATATTTCGAATAGTAATATATAAGAATATTTGAAATATTGCATCATATTAAATTGTTTATTTTTTGTTAAATCCTACTTTGTTGTTAATGACTTTATTGTTATTTAATAGTTTGATCTCTACGTTTAGGAGGTTTTTTTGCAGCAAAGTGTTTTATAGCATAAGGTTAATGGTAATTGACCGAAGCTATGCAAAGTCAAGATTAAATTATAACAAAATACAATGATCCTATTATGAATAAATCATTTATTATATTCTTGGAAACAGTGTGCAGTATATGCGGGATAATAATAATACTACAAATATAATTTAATTTGGAGTTTGTAATTATTTTTCTCTGATTTTTTAGTGCAAATTTCGGTATAACCTTAAATCAATTTTGATTCTTGATGTTTTGGTATTGGCATTCTCATATATATATTACATTTTTGGAACGTCAATTTAGATTAAAACAGAACAAAAAAAATCATCCATCGAAAATCAGAACATTACAAATTATTTGTCTTCATATTCTGATAGATATTTGATAGTAAAAATTAATGTTTCATGTTAATTAAATATTACTATTACTAAAAATGAGAAAAACTATCATGTATAATAATATGCAAGCTATTTTTTACTATCAAATTTCCCATAATGTATATTATATAATTATACTACACGATTATATAGGGAGATAAAATGTGTATAAAAACAACTTGTCACATTAGCATTGACGTAATGAATAAATTGGGATGTGACATCAATCTTAATTTTTCCCAACATTGCCCTAATATTGGAACTGAAGTTGGCAATCGACCTTACCATCCAGATTTGGTAGCCTGTGCTAGATCGACGTTACAACCAGACTGCTTAACGACATTGAAATCTATGTAAGGGGCACTTGACTGACACGGGATAGAGTAAATGTACATTAATGGTATAAATTCATACTAACATATGGGAAGTTATAACACAAATTACAATTGACGATGTATATTTCAAATTTAATATTATTATATGCTTGAAATAAATTTAAAGGATTTTTTATATAAATTATTACTTATATAAATTATTAATATTTATAACTATAAAAAGTAATTGATACCGTAGTATTAATTAATTGAATGTTTATATAAAAAAAATTGTACGTTTAGTTAGATTAAAACATTCAATTTATTATTTCAAGAAATGGAATTTCTATTTTAAAGGTCATCTATATATAGTATATGAAAATATAGTTTGATATAATGTCAGACACGATACATATACAATTTACATTTCATACATACATAATTAATATTTTTGTTAAAACAAGACTATTGGTTATCATTGATATGATACAATATCGTTACATTGAATATAAACCAGTCGCAAATATTCTGAGTGAATTGTGACTTTTTGATTTAGTCAAGCAAATAATTTCTTTAATTAAGAGAACCCTTATCTATATAAGTACTTTTGGGATTATATGAATGATAGAAGAGCATCATAAATCACGTCTTTTATTTACATCATATAGTATAACACTTTCGAAGAATCTTTATGAAACGCGTTATAGTTCTATAATGAAATGAAGTTAATATAAATAAAGATATAATGATAGTAGTTTTGTAGTGTCATGGTGTTACCAATGAAAAATATGTTTAGACAGTTGCTATTATTTATCAACGATAATTCGAATATTCCAAAATTATTTTTTGTTTCAATTATTGATTTACATTTAATTAAACGAACTAAAAGTAATAATTAAAGTAATAATACGAAAAAATATATTTTTATTTCGATTAAAACGATTATTTCTGAGACCTAAAAATGATTTTAACACAATTTCGGAGATCCTCCTCAAAATAGCATTTGAAAAAAAAGATATGTAGCCGCAATTCTGAGGACTCGCTTACATAATCCGGTGCTGAGGCCACCTAGGACCTCCTGTTTTGGGTTTGGGTAGATTTTTTAAGAGGGGGCGGGCGCGGCCCCCTGCATCCGTTTGTGGGGGTGGCTGAAAGCCGCCTGACGTGCTCCTCCATATTTTCGAAAAAAAAAATTTTTTTTGTTCAGAACCGTAGTTAGGGAGCCCTAAATTAGGTTGTCCCCAAAATTATTGTTACACATGATTATATATATATATATATATATATATATATATAATGCATTGAACAATTTTTTAATATTGTATCTACACTTTAATATAATTAAACATCTCAGTTTATATATATATATTTATATTTAAGAATAATAAATATATACTTTAAATAAAGTACTTATATTATAAATTATTTTAATTTATATAAGTATTTTAATTAACTTATTCATTTTATTATATCGTTAATTATATATTAGTTGATTAAAAAATGAACATTCAGCATTTGATTTACAATAATAACAACACAAAAACACTTTTTAATTCTATTTTTGTATGCTCGATAATCATCATGCATCAATATATTATTATTAACCATATGTATACAATTATTTACATTTTATTTTAAATTTAGCAATCATTGTTACTCTTAATAATTATACTTTATCTTTTTCGTCTTATAATATTATTATCGTGTTGTTATTTTCAGATTTTTTATTGACTCTCATAATTCTTTTTAGAAATTGTTATCTGTTATTTGAGTTAATATTTCTAATTAAAATTAGTACGTTGTGTTATTGTAATTTTTTATGTTAATATAAAATATCATTAACTTGAAACGAATATATAATACACAAGAATATAATAATAATAATTAATACCTGAATTTTACAATTCGCTGCATCCAATAATTAATATTGTCCTTTCATCGACTACATTATTCCATTTAAAAGTGTAAATGTTAATGCAATATATATTAAATTTGAATTCAGATATTTACGGATGAGAGAATAAGTAATAATTGTAAATTAACAGATTATACATGAAAATCCTAACAGTGTTGATACACGAAGAAAAGATTAAGCAGAAACATTTTTTATCCAAATATAGTTTAGAGCGTCGATTTTGTGATAGCAGAGAAACTACAAAAATTGATCAAAATTATATAATACGCTTTTTCAATAAACACGTTTCTTTGTTTTATTAATAATCTGCTGTCAGATTAATTTATTTGATTAAGCTAGCATATAGGTTGAAAATAAAACTAGAGTGAGATTATTTTCTCATTATTAATAAGACGACTATATAATTTACCAGATTGTTGTCAAAATAATTATGAGATTAGTAGAAACAAAATCCACAGAAAAAAAATCAATCAAATACATATGAATTCACAATGTGCACTAATGATTCCTATTTGGATAGATGAATGCGACAGTAAATTATTTAATAGATTCAAAAATGAAAAATAAAAGATAATTATCCTTTATATACTGAAACTTGTGTAAATACTGTTTAATTTAATTTAAATTTATATTTCATACGACTCCGTCTTGATTTTTAAAATTCGTTTGAAAACTGTAAATAGAACAGCCATCGCTTATATCAATAAGACGGTATAACAAGGGAAAGTTAACAATAGGCTACTAAAAAACGAAAAAGTTTACTTAATATAGAATGTTATAAAAACTCTAACAATGATAAGTAATAATGATATTGGATATAATACGATCTTAATAGTTGGGTCGAGCAGATGGTTCCTACTTTAATCATAATAATAGTAAAAATAATAGTAATAATAATAATACGTTAAAATAAACTGTTTGAATGCTGAAGTAATATTAATTTGTATTAAATTTTTACCACGTTTGAATTATTAAATAAATTAAAACGGAAAATGGTAGTACCGATATAATGAATCGAACTTAGTAACCATTTTATTTAAAGATATAACTGTTAAGGCACGATTATAATTTAACCTAAATCTATATTATTATTATTTGCTCATAAGACTAAAGAAAATATCAGTATTAGAGTTATTTCTGATGACAGGAGAAGATTTAGAAATGCTGTAATAATAAAAGATGTGAGAATTTTTTAATATGAAAAATATGATTAATTAAAAAAAAATATTTAAAAAAAATAATGTTAATAGCTTATCTTCAAGATCATTTTATAATAATATTGTTTTAAATTGATTAAAGTTGTTAGTCTTTTCGAGAATTTAACAATGTTAGTTTGGAGTATATCGCATAACGAAAAGACATCTTCCTAGAGGAAAGATGGTAAAGTTTTAAAGTAAAAGATAAAATAGAAATTAATATTAATGCGACTTTATGAACATATTGAGAGTAAAATAAGTAAGTGCTCTTTAGCTTTTACTCTTTTTTAAGAATAATAAATAATATGATGTCCATAATTTAATATTTAAAGCTAAATTAAACTTATTCGTAATAATGTCAAGTCGTGAGAAATGGTGTTCATATATTTTGATCATCGTATTCGTGATATTTACATTTTTTTCATGTATAAATTTAAATTTTATACTTACTGCAGCGAAACATTTAAGAAATTGTTAAAAAATCGTAAAATTTTATCACTGTTTCATTTTATTGGTGGATTAATGGTATTTATAATATTTAAATTAATAATTTAAGTATACCAATTTAAATAAAGAAAAACATAATTTTGAAATTTTTTACAGGTATTACTGTGGTGTTGTATTTTTATTATAATTTATAATTTGTTAGGACAATAATAAAATGTAATTACATAAAATAACTTAAATATCTAAATTAAATTTTATTATTATAAAATTGCTCATATGATGAGAACATTTACTATTTAGCAATTTTTTGTATTGTTAGATAATAATAATAAAAAAAAGGATTATTTTACTCTAAACCATCGTGAATCAAACTTACACAGTAACAATAATTGTAGTGGAATAAATTTTTTATTTAGTCTAAATCTTATGATAACTAGCGTCAAAAGGAGTACACGATCATCTGATCTCTTGAACGACTATCTTCATTGAATTGCGATTGAATTTCACTTACAGGTAAGTTAGTTTGATCGATCAATTATGCTGTTAACGAAACATTTTACACAAACTAGAGTAATTTTTAGACAATATAATTTGTAAAAAAAACTACATTATTATGAACAATTTGTTATGTTTTATTATATTTTATTATAAAGTATAATTTTTCATTGCTGTGTTCTATAT
>JABFQC010004095.1:0-13096 GCA_022817085.1 Psilanteris sp. ZL-2020 | reverse complement strand
AGCTTTGAATAACAATCTGGAAGTCATGCGTTCGATCCCCGAGAATTATTTTTTTTTATTTATAATATTTCACAAGCATTAATCAAGCATTAATGCTTGCATTATGGTAGAATTAATGCGAACAATATTCTGACACATCTGCAATGTTTATGTTAGCATTATGTTAGCATTATGTTAACATTAATGACACCATTATGTTAACTTAATGCTTGCATTTTTTTAAATTTTGCTATCTGGGTATATATATATCTTAAGTGTAAAAGAAAATGAATTTTATTAAAACAATTATATTAAAGAATATAATAACATTCAAGGATTTTAATATTAATATTATATACAGTATTCAATATTTAAATAGTTTGAAACAATTAAAACAATTAATTCGATATAATAAATATTAAATAATAATATAGTAAGCGTTGTATAGAATTAACTAATTTAAACTTCAGCAAGCTTATTTTAAATAATACATAAGTTCTTTTTAAAGACAAGAAAATGTTTGCGTCGTTTCTTTTAATGAATTGTATTATTAAACATTAAAGAATTATCTATATTTGGATCATATACGAAATATATATATATTTGTAATGTAAATAAACTTTTATCAAAATTGTCTAATTGTAATTTGTATTATAAATATGTATTATATATATTATATTATTTATATTATGAAATGTTTGAATTTAAAACTTCTTTTCTCGAGAAAAAAATGTATACCAAAACAGTTATCTTTTATAACGTTTTAGTTTTAATCGTAAAGAGAATCCGTAAGTTTCTTATTGAAATAAATATTAAATAAAATTTCGTTAATTTTTCTTAATTACTTTTTATTTATAAATTATTATGATAAATTCAAAATATATTAACATGTTTAATTTTATTATGTAAGCGTTATTAAAGTTTATACAATTAATTAATTACACAATTTTATGAATAATTGTTGTGAAAACATAACAAAAGAAATTACAAAAATTGAAGCTTTAATATTTTATATTTATAATTCATAATTAAAGTTACACCACCCTTATAGGCTTTAAAGCCGTGTATAATGGGATGATGTGGCAAAATACTGTGTTAAGACTTTAAGAGCCACCTGTTGCACCATTTCTGTATCAAATACTTTATCTCCCCTACTTCGAACCTTCGAACCATTCGTAAGAGACCATAAGTATATAAGATTTTAAAACGCAGCTTTACGCACATACCTATAACTAACCATTCTAAAATCCAACCGTCAGTTGTTCTTTTTTGGACTCGAATTAAGGTATGAAAAAACTGCCATAGGATTAAACTAAAGAAAACTTAGTGATATGTGCTTTGTGAATGTGTATTAAATTATCTAACAGTTGAAAAAGGAATTCACCAAACAAATATTTTAATTTCAGCATAAATAATAAAATGAAGGACCTTAAGATGGCTAACAAATATGGTAAAAAGGAAATAATCGCTGATGCAGGAGAAAAATATAGATGGTCAAACGATAGCACTTCACTTTTGGTTTCCGTTTGGTCTGACAAGCAAGTTCAAAAACAATTAGAATATTCAACAAATCCAGAAAATACATGGGACAGCATAGCACGTTATATGTCGAAGAAAGGCTATAACGTAACGGGTAAACAATGCCGGTCTAGAATGAAACGTATTCTCGTTTGCTACCGTGAGTCAAAGAAAATGTCACATTCTAATCAAATTAATAGCTTATTTGATCTCATCGATCGAGCACTTTTGAAGAAGCACAATGAAAATCTCAACACTTACAGTAAGGATACTGTAGGTAAATACAGAAACAGCACTTATAATTATCGTTCTTATCTTGGTCATTATGGCTATTTAATGCGTTTATTTAAGAATTTTTCGTATTATAAGAGTATACATTAATCATTTGTTAGTTATCATTACTAATTTTTGAGTTAATGTATATTTTTAAGCATTTATTCAATTATTACATTACAAATATTTGTTTCTTATTAAACTAATAATAATTAACAGAAATAGGATAAGTTGTGTCTTTTAACCCCCCTCCACCATTTAAACAAAAGGGATAAAATAATTACAGGTGGGGTTAAATAAATAAATAAATAATAGGGTTAAAATTTGAAACAATATACTATATCATTTTCGCAATAAATAAATACATCATCAACAAAACATTAGTTAATATCTCCATATATATTCATGTTTATTATTTGTGAAAGACATACTGGGAATATTAAATAATATTATTCACTTATAATAGTTTTAAAAAAGATTTGAATGAATAAAAACTGACAATTATTTATTTTAAACTTTTTTTAAATAATTTTAGCAAGTAAAAATTTCTAGTTATTAGGCTATATTTTAAATTTTTCATATATAGAAAAATTAATAGACAAAATTAAATACCTTATAATATTACCAAATTCATAACACATATAATAGTACTATTCTCTTGAGCTGCTTACATATTTTACTATTAGTTTTTGTTTCTTCATATTTATTATATTTATAAGATGTATAAAATGGTTTATTTTGAGATAAACCCTTCTATACAAACTTATGGCCCTGTTGGTTTGTTTTTTCACATAATTATGCATCAATAAAGAAATTGGTGGAGTGTATGTGCCTTAAAATGTTCTGGAGAAAATACCTATGTATGTCATGTATATATAGTTTATGAAATATGAATAAATGAAGTTCTTTCCATGCAATGTATATTGTATATAATGCAAATACACACTGTCTAATTAATAGTACAAATTTATATATGTAGTTAATATTGTCAAACAATTAGATTAATTAATAAAGGATTAGATTAATTGCATTTGTCAATGTTGAAATAAAATATATTTATGTGAAAATGAAAGTAGTTACAATTACTATTTATTGGGAAATGTATATTAATTATGCGAACATATTATGATTAAAATATTTCTTTTATAATATTTTTTGGTTATTAATAAATATATTTATAAACATATGCTCTTGTGTTTTTATCTTGTGTTGTTACATCTATTATCTATTAGAAAAGTTTACTTGGAAGATCCATAAATTCTTTTGACTGAAAAGTGACAGCAAAATATTGTATTCTTTTTAATATATTAGTTCACATACAAAGTTATTCTAGAAATATTTATTATTAAAAACATTATTTGTGTCTATAACTTTTATTCGCATATAAAAATGTAAATATGGTGTTTCAATGTTAATATATAAAACTCAAAGTAATCATTTAACAAAATAAAAAATAACTTTGTGATTTGTAACCTGTTAACTATTAATAAATAGTAATTAAAAAAAGTAAATATAAAAAATCATATTTAAATTTTCTTTCTTCTATAAATTGATTAATTTAACTATTTTTTACTAACTTTTTATTAGTTCTTATTTCTTAAGAATAAGAAGTAATTTTACAGTTCTTTCAAGAATTATATTAATATAAGATTATTAAAATTAATGCAATTTTATAGATAATTTTTATTTATTAAATGTTGATTGAATATAATTAATTAAGTTGGTTAATATTATTGTATAACTTGTTTATGAATAATATTATCAGACTGATTCTAAAGTCAATTTTAAGGTGAAATACAAATTATTTAAAATAAAATATCAATTGTTTATTACCGGTTCAAAATATTTTCAACTATAAATTTTATTTTAAAGCATAATGTGTTATATTTTATTTTAATCCACTTCACTATTTACATCAGGTAAATTTAATTAGAAAATAAAATTAATTATATCTGTGAAATTTGGCAAAATGACAAACGCAAAATATTTTATTTTTTATTATTCTCCCAATATTAAAACATTTAATAATCGATTAAAATATCAAGCTAATTTGATTAAGAATTGAATGTTGTCATGTCTTTTAAAACAATGATCTCTTATTGGATTGTATCGAACCAATCAGTATAAATGTGTATAATTCTAATTATACGTAAAAGTTTGATTTAAGTACAACAAAATAAGATTCTCAATGTTTACTTTCTCCATCTGAGTACTTCCAGTTTATCTCATTATATTCATATATAATAACATTTTTCTTTGTAATAAGATTATTTAGTATAATAAATTACTTTTATAGTTTTAATACAATAATATAGTGTTATAATATTTAATATTATATTAATATAAATGCAGAAATGGTGACTTTTGTGGAACAATTGATTTTTACCTAAATAGTTAATTAGAATATTTTAAGGCGGTTGGGGCATAAACTAAGAAAAGATGAAAAAGTTCATAAAAAAATATATTTTTTAGAAAAATGTATATAAAGTAACAATTTAGAATTTAAATAAAATCGTCTTGTTAGTTATAGAGAAAAAAATCTAAAAAATGATGAAAAATACAAGTCTTATGGGAACTTATTAATAATTGTATATTTCATGGTGTTTACACGATGGAAAATTAATAACATTTAAATATGTTTTAAATATAGACACAAGCTTTAATTTCCCAAAATAGCATACAAATTCACTCACTAGTTATGTTGAAAATGGAAAATTAAAAATATGCAGAAATAAAATATGTCATTACATGACATCGATGTGGCAAAATTGCAAATTCAAAAAAAAATCGATATTCGATTTATATACTAAATAAAATTATAATTGAAAATATACTTATATTATTGATTTTATAAGTACTTGATTACTTGTTTCTCAGTTAACGTTGTCAGTAAAGCCCTCTGCAGACAGAGTTAAGAGTTAAGAATTAAGACTTAACTCTGTTTGTCTGCGGAAGGCTTAAGGTTCCCCCGCACACCGTGTCTGGTATATAGTGCCCCAGCCGTCTTAAATCAAAACAGTTATAATACAATATATATCATGATAATGAAATTAGCTTTATCACTTTAGGAGCATAAAATTGTAACCACGTTTGTAAAATGAAAAAAAAGCAATAACTACAATTTATACTTTTTCCATTTTTTTTCCATTTTCTAAATTTTCATGTTTAAATACTAAAAATATTTTATGATACTAGATATATATTAACTTCGGAGAAAAGTTTATATGTAATATATAAAATAATATATTATATACTTTTTTTTCAATCTACAAAAGTGAGTTTTAAAAATATTTGTTATTATATAAATGATATATATATATATAGATTTTTAAGGTAATATTTATAATTTTTAATATTTTATGTAATATTAATTTCTAATTACTATATTCAAATTTTTTTCTTAATATAAATAAAACGAATATTATTAGATAAGGGTTGCGGATATGACTCGTCAAGCCAATTCGACAAGTATATATTATAGTTCAATGTACCATTGTATTTGGATCTGTTTGACATTTTATACATCAGTGCACTAATCCTAAAGTGGAATTATCTGGTATAAGCTGTAAAAAGTGAAACTTTTGGTCCAAGATATAGATACATACACTTTTATCAATTGCGATAGATTTATGAAATAACATTTTGGTATTTATATAAATACTGTGTTTAAATTCATGCTAAAGAAGCATGTAGTATAATTTATAGATATAGATACGATACAATATTTATGAATGTATTTTTTGTATATAATATTTTTAAGCAGATAACATCTATAAAATTATGTCAAATAATAAGCAAATGGTAAGAATACAAAATTTTACTGCGTACTCATAGAATGACAAATAAATTAATAAATAAGTCAAATAATTATAGAATTTACTATTCATATATAAATTGTTATTATACATATATTATACACGTATTACAGACTCTTATTATGGATATACAAATAATGTTGATACAAACAAGAAATTTTGCATGTAAATGCAAAACGAAATTTAACAAATATTAATTTATATCTTTGAAAACTGTTTGGTAGAAGACAAAACAGCGCTGTCAACTATAAATATATTTATAAACATATCCATTGCTGGTATTTAAGTTGTTCCCATGATATATAAATATATACAAATATATATATATATATATATAAAATTATGATAGGTCTAGTTTGAGAGCCTGTCATTTTGAGGCACTCTATCTATATGACTGCGTATGCAAAATTGTGTGCAAAAATTAATCTGAGGTCTTAAACGTGGCCATTTCCCTAACGGATTAATGATTAATTTCTAAGTCATTATAAGAAAATTAAATTGAATTGAAATGATATAACTTGTTTACGGAGTGATTGTCTATTAAAAAATAAATAAATGTTATTTTTCAAGTATTTCTTACTGTAATTTTAATTTTCTTGTTTCATTTGTTTGATATTATGTAAGGAATGTAAATATATAATGTCACATATATTTATATGTATGTTTTATAAATTTGTTTAATCATTATACATTCTCATGTTTTAAATCTTTAGATTCAGTATCCAATGTAAAGTCTCCTCCAAAAGAGGTGAAAACTAATCAGAATCTTCAAATGAGGCACAATACTCAAGAGCCAAATAATTGTATTTATCGAACAAGTGCATTAACTCCTACTTGGATAGCAGAAAGTAAGAGTTTTTTAAAAATATTTTTGCTTTACTCAAAATTTATTAAATTTAATGAAAATGTTTTTGATAACCAAATTAATATAAAATTTAACTTATGTGAAAAAGTTATCATTTTTTATGGAAATAATAAAACCAGTCGTCAGATTATTTTTTCTTTAAAGTTCAAGTAAGTTCATGAAGCTGTTTAGTTGAACTTGAATATTATGGCAATTTTTAAATTCTTACATTATTTACATTATTAGTAGTAAACTTTAACGAATTTTTTTTATTTCACAGAAAATCAAGATTATCCTGACTCACCTGAGTCACACGAAACAGTACTTGCTCAACCATTTCGTGTTTTTTCTCCAGTTAGGGATGCTGCAACAAATACTCGACACCAATTAACTGAACTTACAGGAAAAATGAAACGTAATATTATGCCGGAAGAAATGCCTATTAAAGAAACAATTACACAAACTCATCTGCAAAATTACATCAACGAAGTACCATTGCAAAATGCTGTACAAAATGTTCAAAATCAGATAATTCAAGAAAATATGCAACAAAATCAAGCATTGTTGCAACAAACATTATTACAAAAACGACTCTTAGAACAAAATCTTGCAAATCCTATATTTCAGCAGCACTATCAAAATAAACATCAAACAAATTATATTCATCCAACCACAATACCTATTTCATCTGATGAAATTTCACAGCCACATTTAATTGCTCAATCAAATGTTTATCCAGAACAAATATTGCGAATTCAGAATCAATACCAACAAAATTCTATTCCAACTAATCTTGCAATGCCACAAGAACCACGTAAAAGTGCATTTATGAGGAATTCAATACCTCGTCAAAATTATGTTGATTTAAATTTGATTGAATCACCGAGTTACTCTCCAGATAACTTAAATGATGCATTTTGTCAAACTGATAGAACTGAAGTAAGTCATAATTTGAATGAAACATTTAACCAACCGCGTTCAAATAATAATGGTATACACTTGCCAAATATTGATAATACCATAATGACGAATAACGCTACTTTCAATGATGACACATTGTCTATAGAATTTATTCAAGACTCATCTTCGGTATCAGATAATGAACAACCAAAATCAAAAGACTGCTCAGTAAACACTGATTTAGATACAATGCCAAGTGCGCCATTTAGAAAAAAAAGGCAACAAAAATTGGAACAGTTGATGCTAAATGCTATCAATTCACAAAACGATGTTGTTAATAAGGTATTTAAATTGTTTCAAAAATATAAGTTTTTATATTTTTACAGACATTCTTGTCTGTAAGTTTATTTACAATATACACAATTTCTTATTTATTAAGTGTTTCAATTTATAATTGTATCTATTTTTCAGATTTTATCTGCTCAAAATGACATGGTGAATAGATTTCTTGATGTGGACCGAGATCGACAAAATAGATTAGAGCATCGTTTAGACAACCTATTTGATGTCGTTCGAGCTACAGTGCTTAATAAAAGCAACGATAAAGAATCTCAGAATCCTACTTCAGAAGAACCATTGATTCAAAATTTATTTCCTCCACCAAAACCAGGAGTAGTACCACCTAAATTGGATTTAGTTCCTCCAAAACCATGTAGAGTGCCATGTACTGTTGCTAATTATAATGTTGAATTGATTAATCAAAATCCTATAAATACTAGACCTGGAGTTGTATCTCCAATGATGAGTCCTATTCGGAAACCAGGTGCCATTTGGGAAAAACTTGGCCCAGTATCAACTTCGCCCTTTGTACGCGCACACCAACAACTAGGTTTTCCTATTCCAGCAAATTCAGAAACAAAAACAAAATCTTCTGCCGAAAGGCGCATTACTAAAGATTCAGATATTAACCAAAAAAACATAATTTATGAAACAATGGCATTTATTGAATTGGAAAAACAATCACTGGAGTTGGCAGAAAATTCAAGATTAAAATGTGAATTAAATACAAATAACAGTGCTCGCAGAAAATTGTTCCCTTTAAATGATTCGGCTATGAATATGATTCTAACTTCAGCATTTTTAGAAGTTGAAAGAAAATCACAGGCAATTTTTGAAAGTGCTAGGATCACTTTTGAAAAAAGTAAAATGGATCAATTAAAAAAAAATTTCATGAAAGCTATGGATAAAAAATGTTTAAATGAACATATAATACTTGGTCAGAGCGAGGGTTTTAAAATGAATGGGAAAATTATGCAACCGCAAGAAGAAAATAGTCATGGTCCTTATGATTCATCAACGCCAGCTAAATTGACTCAAAAAGAAGTCAGTAATTTTTATATTTGGTATAAATTACTGTTTGTTTCTAATAAAACACATATTTACTATAAATTATTTTAAAAATATAATTAATAATAAAGTATTGTGAATTGAATATTATAATAGCTTATCGTTATAATAATGCATGTGTAAATACTTAAAAAATTCATTAAAAACACATATACTTTTTTTATTTTGTATATATTTGCGAAATTATATTGTTATCCTATAAATATGGCAACACTATAAATTTAAATTAATGACAAAAGCTTACTTTTTATATATTATTGGGACCAGTAAATACCAAGGGTGGCTTTACTGTTATGGTATCATACACATTAATGTTTATTTAAATTATTGACAAATACGATAATATCATTAAGTTTAAATGCAGGTTTTAAGTTTACTAACATAAAAATAACAAATTAATTACCAAATGAGGAAAACATTCTAATGTTTGTGTATTATTATTCACCATTAATATAATTTCATTACATCTTAGAGTCCTATTTTGTTACTCCTAATAGTTCGAATATTTGGGTTTGACAGCAAAACATTTCCAAGCGTTTCATGTGCCAACTGGTATTTTTTGGGGTTTTGTTCACGCATTCATATATACGTACCCTCTAGTGGTTCTGCTTACCTATCGCTTTGAGACGCCTTATTACAGTTCTGTTGATTAGAATTTGTCAACAAATTCAGTGGAGGCCACCCTGAGCAGACTTTGTCCATGCTGTCCGCCCTTCAATCCCCCCTCCCTTAAAATTCTAACAAATCTAACATATGAGATCAAGAATGTCTCACAAAACCGTGTTTTACTGGTCTGTATGCAAAATCACTTATATAAAAGCTTCATATATATGAAGTGGTGCTTTTGCATATGTTTTACCATGTTGCTAAATTATCAAGTATGGCAAGCACCGATTGAAAAATGTATATATATATTAATTGATTTTAATTATAATTGAGATTATAATAATGTATAATATAATTATGTTTTTCATAAAATTAAATATCATTTATCTATGTTTTAGCCTAATAATCAAGAATTCAAAAATTTTGAAGAACCTCGCCAATCAATTCAACAACTTGCTAAACTCGTTATGAACAGCGCTAGATGGCGCGATGTAGCATCAGCCAGTAAACCATCACCATTTAATTATCAAAATTCTGATAAATTAGAGATTCTAGATCAAGAATGTATAAAATTACCTGGTAATAAACCTAAAATTAATTATGCTACTATGGATAGTAATGCTAAAACTCTGAACTGGATTCAGGATCGTTATTCCTACTCTAGTCATATATCTGCTAACACTTTACCTAATAAAAAAAATAGATTTTCGTACAATGGACCAATACCAGGAATTGAACCTTTAGGTTTTGTTAATGAAAAGTTAATATCTGATGAAACAGATGGATATCAACGGGATTATGGAAAACGAGTAGGATTTGTTGATGAACAATCTTTAGCTATAAAAAAAGAAGATCTTGAAGATAAGGATCATTTGGAAAAATTGACACAATTATATTTCGAATGTCAAGAGCGTAAAAAATATCAGAGTCATGGTAATATATTTCTAGCTCAGCAAAAAAAAATATTAGAGCAGTATATAAAAGATATGGCTAAGACTAAGGGGGTTAAGGGGTCTGAATCTGACTCTGAAGAAGAATTTTTGGATACCACAACTACAATGCAGCCTCGGAGAGGATCAATTAATTCGGGTACATCTTCAAAAGCCAGTAAAGCAACTAGATGTGTGATAAGTTAAGTGATAAATTTATTAAAATATAAGTTTAAAATAAGATCTATGATCCAGCATATTATCTTTATTTTAAATATATTAAGCACTGCTGATATTAAATAATGTTAGGCGAGTCGTGCTTTTAAATTTTACAATTAAAGTATCAGATAATTTCAATAACTAAAAATACAAAAATAAACATAATTATTGATATAAATAATAATAAAACAATTATTTTATATCAACTTTAAATCATGTTGATATAATATAATAATTTTGTTTCAATTATACCGTTTATTCACAATACTTTTGAAATTGATTAAACTTAATATATAGTAATATTTATTTATATTTATGTTATACACTTATGCAAATAATTGCTGTATCATCATATTATATTTATTGGGAAAAAATCTTTATTAATATTACTTTTAAAGTTTATTATTGAATTTTTTCTGTTACTCAAATTTAAACTATACATCTCAAAAATATTACTTTATAATAAGTAATCCATATAATTACTTAAAATTTAAAATTTTCATATTCATACTGAAAAACATGTATATATGTATATATTATGCAATTTAATGTATATAATGTATAAAAATGTAATATTCTAAAATAACAATTCAAAAATACAGATTTGAAATAATTTTATTATTTGAAATCTGAAGATAAAAAAATAGATTTTATTCACGATAAACTGCAGTTTTGATATGCATATTTTAATTTATATTTATATTTTAATTTCTTTTGTTAATTTTAAATTGAAAACTGTAGATTTATTTGATGCATTATATATTTACATATATATTTAATTTTTTGGAATTCTTTGAAATTGTTAAATAAATTTCAATATAAATATATATAAAAAGCTCCAGTTTCGAAATTAAATTAATAATAAACGGTATAATTTCCAAAATTAAACTTGGTTAATTATTAATAATATTATAATATTTGGTTGTAAAGTGTAGGATTTAACTGTTAAATATATTTTTATATAAATATTTGCACATTTTGACTAATTGACTAAAATTAAATAAATATAAAATTAGATAAATCAGCATTGATTTTGCATTTTTTTACAACATAATGAGTTCTTTTGTATATTTTGTTTAAACTATAATGAATGTTATATTTTGTTTCATAAAAATGTGCCTAAAATTAGTTATCTTATACAATTTCAGAAATTGCAATGACATTTACAGGGTCTTGCGTCATTCTTTATTAAGAAAAGTTCAGTGCAATGAATTACGCAATTGTAACAATGAGATTTCAATCGTGTTATGTTAGATAATACGAAAGAAATCTGTTGTCGAGATTTGTTTAATATGATTTGACCATTTTTTTTAGATCGGTGTATCTACTGATAAACATAAATTACATCTTTATAATGAAATAATACACGAATTATTACAAAATTCGCATTAAATAAACACGAATATATAAAGAATAATTTATATATTTAATTTATATAATATTTTGATATATTAATATTTTTATAATTTTATTATGCTACAAAAAATTCTTAATTGATCATTAATTGTAATTAACCATCAAATATTATAATTATTGTGCAATGTTCCTAGATATATAAAAACATAAAAAGTCTACGTAATGACAAAAAATGCCTTTTCATTGACTTTTTTATTCGAAAAGAATATTATATGGTTTACTTTGATTGAAACTACTCTACATTAATACGTAAAATATAAAGAACGTCTTTAAATAAAATAAGATCTTTACTTATAACTTAAAAAAGCAATAAATATATTCCGTTAGAATATCATATATCAAAAATACTTTATATTATATGTTACACTGTTATATTAAAACTAGTGATGTAGACATTTTTTGTAGGTACTGTTATTTTTATATTATATTTTTTAATTATATGATTAATGTTAATGTGTAAGTAAAGTATCCTTTGATAAATGTATACTTTTAATCGTGCCAATAATAACCAGTAATTCTACATTTATAAAACTGTAACAACGTGCCTTAAATAAAGGTTCCTTTATTTAAATAAAAATTATATACAGTTATTCAATATCACCGTGATAATTTTATTATATCCCTATAATATCATTCCTTAAATTAATAATTTATTAATTTAAAGTTATAATAAATTATATTATTAGATTTAATTTTATATAATTATAATTGACTCGTTTCAATACAAATATATTAGTAAAGATTTATAAAAAATATATATATATCATTTTTATTGTCATTGAAAATCATAAATATTAATTAACAATTAAGATTTATCTTAAATATTTAATTATCAAATATTTAATTCGCTTATAAATCTTCAAACTTTGGTTCGTGAACTATTCCGGCAAATAAAGGCAATGCAACTCTAATATCATCTTTGTCACGGATAATTTTTACTATTTTGAAGAGGAATGGCTGGTTGATAGAGAAACACTTTGGCAGCGTAGCTGTTGACATTACACAGAATTGCACTGTAATCAATTTTGTAATGTTAAATTAGAAACTTATAATATGTTTGTTATATTAAATGATAGGTTAAAATTTATATTGTTTTAAAATCAAATTATTTAATTATAGCTAATTTCGGCATGAAGCAAACTTACTAATATTTGTAGTATCTTCGTTGCCATCTTCATTCACAATAATAC
>JABFQC010004094.1:0-13096 GCA_022817085.1 Psilanteris sp. ZL-2020 | reverse complement strand
AATTACGGGTTTGCCGGGGAAATAATAAGCTCCCGTTCTCGGGGCACCGAAAATCGAGGCCAACAGTTCGCGACGATAAATCATCGACGGCGCAGCCGAGTCGCCGTAAAAACGATCGCCGACGACTTTTCGCAGGTAACCGGTCGATAATTCGCAGGCCGCACGAAATAGATTCATTATGACGTGTTTAATAATGAATTTTCATTTGATTTATTGGCATTCCTGCGCGCGAGTCAATGACTGATAAACGGGATTCCCGGCATTCTTCAGTCATTTGTCCGTTGATTTTCGGCGTCGACGGTATGCGCCGATGCTTCTGTCCGTTTAATTTTCTAACAGTCTTCCCTACTGTTATCCTCCTCCTTTTTAACTCCTTCTTCCCTACCTCGGCCCTCCACCTCCCCCCACCTAGTTCGCGCCCCTCTACTCTTTTGTTTTGGTCGAAAACCAAGCGCGTCCCGTGTGCCGAATTAACTTTTAAAAATAAGCCGCGTCCATCAAGCGGTTCGAGTTTTTTGGCATTTATCACCTGCCTTCTAATCTAAAATCAGTTAAAAGCCACGGCGAGCTTCATTCAAGTGCGCTCGACTCTCCGCGCACTTTTGCCAAAAATTTAACGCCGCCCGACGAAAATATCCGAATCAGCTGTCCGCTTAAAGAGGAAGCGATCGGAGTTGAATCGCAAAACGAGAACATAAGAACAACGCCGAGGTCGGAAATAATGGCACCGCGAGAGCGGCGTCAAAGGTCAGAGTGCAAATCGTCGTCTTCGGTAATGACTCGGGGCTTTTGTTCGGCAAGGTCGTCCAAGGTCAAACGACGATCGCGTCGCTCGACGAAGAGCGCTCCGGCGGTACACCCGCGGTACCAAAAATACACAATGATATTAACTCACGGGTTCAATTAGACATAAGCCGCGCGTAATGGGACAACGTGTATACAGCGATCGCGAACGCACCTGGCATGAATATGAGTCGGTCAGCGCGATCCACTTCTCGGACGGTTCTTCAGACGTATGGGTACAGCCATAATTTGTGTCAACGTGTTGGCGGTAAATCAAGTAATTTGTTCGAAATGAATAAACACCGTGATACATTTTACAACCAAATTTACAATCCCAAGCCAAGCGCGGCGCGCGCCGACGTTTTATTGGCGCGCGGTTTTTTTTCCTAATACTCCGTTTTTTTTGTTACCGATTTTTTTATGTTTTATTTCTTTCTATTTTTTCTTTTTTTTTTCTTTTCGACTCGATCGAAATCGAATACCGTTCGACCCCGCGTCTGGAGGCCACGAAAAGCAATGCTAATTAGCGAGTCGGCCCGAGGCTGCAATCAACTTACCCATAGATGGCGTCTTTGTCGCGTTTGTGTACGTCGGGAACCGCAGCTGCAGCGGCGGCCGCAGCTGCTAAAACGTGCTGAGGCGGTTGAGGTGGAGGTGGTGGATATTGGGGGTGTGCTGGACCCATCGCCCCAAGATGTGGACTGTGGTGCAGGCCTGGTACTCCTCGGGCTGCCCCGTGCGGATCGTACAGTCCGGCGCCTCCTCCACCGCCACCGCCTTCCAGATAGCCCCCGTGCAGCCCACCATCGTCATACTGAAAATTGCAATAAAAAAACGTTACATAATTCGGTTCATTCGCTACACATACATATATACACTTTTTAAGCTTAATCCGATCGTGATTCGGCACTGAAACGCGGTTAATTCGGCTCTTTTGGATCCGTTAAATGCAAGACGACTTATTTACTCGTTTAGGATCGTACTTGCGTCATGCAAATTTGGTGTCCGCTTATATATAGTTGATCAACATTTTAAGGACGTCGCGGGTGCAGTCGAACGAATTGAATCCGGAAAATATAAACGCCTTTATGCCATTCCCCCGAAATGTAGTTATATATATACACACATCCGAAAACACATGTTCGCAAACGAGCGAAAAGGCACAATCGCAATAAAAGAAACGCGCGAAACCAGGCGGTTGCGTTGCGTCAAACATAACCTAATAAATATTTCATTTAACTCCGATGCATGTTTTCAACTTTGTGGCAGCTTTCTAATGATGCAATTCCACATTCTCTAATAAACCAGTAAATATTCCGCGCCGCACTCGAACGTTTCTCGTATTAATATTGCGTGATGGATTTATAAAAGTGCGTCGCTTTTTGTCGTTTTTTTTTCCCCCAATCAATTCCTCTCGTTAAATATACCCCTCCCCCCTCCGCAATCGACTGGCCCCTATTAACATATCTGCGCCACCGTCGTTCCGTCAACCGGCTTACGAAACCGCGCGACGCGGCGAATAGAGAAATCGGCAAAATAACCCCCCACCCGTTGAAAAAAAAAAACTAACAAAAAACGCCGGATATCGCAAAGACCGCGTCGAAAAAAGATCGAGCGTCTCGGGGGGGATTTATTGTTTTTGTTCGCGCGAACAATGTGCGAAATTAAAATCAATTACCGCCAAACAAATATGATTATGTTTGTCTAATCGCGACTAATGACGAGCTAAACGAGACGTTTAAATATTAATTGCGATCTCATAAATTTTCGATCGCGCTGCGAAATCAGTGCTCAAATTAACCTCCTTCATGACTAATGAGACACACTGTCACTGCGGTTATTTATCCCTCTATAACGTCATGACACGTCCGATAATTTTGTTGTGAAAACAATCGCACGATAATATGTTACTGGTCATTGACATTACATGTGGCTTATTTGTGTTAATGCGCTCGTCTACATTGGACATTCGGCGCGATTGAAGAATTGAATATTTGCGTGACGCTAATTGTCGTCTCGTGTCGCAACTATGCACCGGCATTGTTTATTCAATCTTTCCGATTTGTTTTGACGAAAATTCGCGTTGACGAGGCCCGCGGGGTCCGCCTCCGTTCGTACGGCCGATCGATCGGCCGGTTTCGGGCGAGCACGCGCGCGCGACGACGCGGCGTTATTTCGCAGCAGATAAGATTCGGACTCTCGCGTCGAGATAGCCGCGCTATTGCGGCGCTTTCGCAACGCGACGTTCGTTCACGGTTTCGACCTTAACGAGAGCGGCGTGCAATTGGTCGCGACCGGGCTGCCGAATTTCGGGTTTCGGGAACGACCGATTTGTAACCGCCGACTCGCTCCGCGCAATGTAAATCAGCCAGCGAACGGTTTCCCGATACCGACTGGGAACGCTCGAGAGCTTGTTTCGGTTTCCACGGTTTGCCATGGCTATTGAGCAATTCGTTGTGCAGAAAATTACAGACCATCGAATATAGACCAGAAATGGAACACGGGGAAAAGACTCGCGAATAATTATAATAAATTTGAATAATATTTACTAAGCCTCTGCGGTAATCGTGACGCGTTCTGCTACTTTCGAAATATATGTGTCTGGGAAATTTAGAAAAATTTTCAAACGCTCTGGTATGTAGGAGTAAATCTCTGTGTAATGCGGGATAATAAAGTTTGGTTTATTATATATATATATATATAGACATATACATATGTATGCATCGTCGGTTCTCGCGGTGTTTCGCAGTCGGAAAAAATGATTTACAAATTATGTAATTCGATTTGGACGTTTCGGTCACCGGTTTTGGATACACTTGAATAATAACAATAACAAAAAGAAGCCTATCGTGCAAGTATGTGCAATTACGCAAATTCCGTAAATTCGCACATTTGGAATAATCAAGCGTGATGCGAATGACATTTCAACTCATTTTTACTGAATTTTAATCATTTTTCACGTTTCTTTCTCTCAAGGTCACGCACCGTAATTACCAAAGCGTTGCGTTAAATGCTGTTACACTCGTCTTATCAATCCCAAGCCTTATTTCCCCGTGTTTACATTACACTTCCTTACTCGCGAACCAAAGTAAATACAACTGCAACGCTGCGCGTATCGATTCGAAAAGCGCAATCGCAAATCCATCCTTCTTTCCGCTCCGCGACACTTTGTTATTTCGTTTCCGCAACATTTGTCTCCGCGGCAAAAATACGAATACAAGCTTTGCCAAAACCCGGCGTGTTTTGCGCGTCGATTCCAACCGGATGCCTGATGAACCTGTCGACACCGTCGGGTTCCTGTCGGTGATCGATCGAAACCTATTTCTCGTCCCGTTGCGACAATTCTGCGGATCGCGCCGCGTCTGAAACAACGGTAATGGATTACCGAGCGCGAGAAAACGACCTATGAAGATATCACTCGACGAACGAAGCGGAATATTTTAATCGCGGCTCTGCGGGCACGAAGCGATCGATCGCGCGCGAACGGAATCGTTTGATGTCGCGCGTGCCGTGATTGCCGGCCGCGACAAAAATCGCGATCGCGATATCGGCCATTTTTCAAACCCGTCGGCCGATTCGACGGCGCGAGGCTTCGAAATCGCTGCGAATTCTTAACGAACGCGGAGCAACGGAGACGGCAACAGCGAGAGACGGAGAGAGACGCGCTTGTTTTGATGTCGCGCGTATGACAAACGTTCGGTGGGAATTTGGGTTACGTTGAATGGCGTCGACCGAAGGAAAATAAGTGCGAGAAAACGACGACAAAAGGAAAAGAAAAAACACAAAAAACGAAGATCACTTTTGCGAAAAAAAAAGGCGAAAAATCGATCGCCGATGACGTTTCGCTGGAAATCGGCCGCTTTCGGGCGACGCGCGGTTCCGGATTTACGAACGCGATCGGCGGTGTAAATCGCGTCTATAAATTGTCGGGCGAACGTGGCGGCTGAAAGAAAACGCTGTACAAACACGCTGCCTATTTTCGGACCACTTTACAACGTTTCCCGAAAAGATAAGCAAGCTTGCGCGAGTGTCGCGTTAACCTATATTCGCGCAACAAGGTGAACCGCCACTTAAAACATTCGGCTCGCCTAATCCCTCGAGTGTTTTCCGCTATATTCCGTGTCAAAAATGTTTCAACGTGTCGACGTCGATGAAGCTGCGTGCGCGCGAGCGAGATGACGCGACGCAGACGGCGCGATGCGGGCGCGCGGCTCTGCGAGGGAGACAGCGATACTTGTAAACAAGCCACGGCGGTTTGCGCGAATCAAATTTAACCTCGCTCGGTGTTTATTCAATGCGATTTGTTGTTTCAAGTCGCAGCAACCGACACCGCGGTGGAATCATGCAATTCGCAAACGGCGCGTTGTTAGTAAACAAATGACGACTTTACGCGCGTCCGTAAATTTGCGCGGCAGGCATAGAACCTGCTGCATCGGCCGATCGGCGTTGCGAAAGCGCCCCTACGAATTTCACGATCGAACCGGTCGCGCGTTCGCGCAAAAATCACGATCGATCGCGCAACCGATCGGACTTTTGAACGAAACTGTGCGATAATATCGTCGTGTATCGAACCTCGCGACGTGTTCGATGTCTTTATTAATCTCGGCATCCAGGCGGCCAATCGTATCGCAACATCGTTCCATTTACTGCCCGCGTTAATCTCGTTTCACCTCGATTTCCACCCGCATATTCCTTCATTCCGCCGCGATGTCCAATTTGTTTCGACTGCCAATGCAAGTCAGTCAATAAATCGGTTACGAAAGTTTAACCGGATGACGCCGGACCGGCTTGCGTTGAGAGGTCACTTGGCCGTGAGCCGCGCGTTGCTCCCAACCGATTTCGTATTCGTGCGGCAAACGCACAAATTTGTCGCGCATAATGTATCCCGATCGAGTGTTTTATTAGGTCGATGCGGTGTTATAGGTCAAGATCTTGTTTGACGCTTGTTCCGAGTTGCTCCCGTGATACTTGATCAAGGTGTTAATTTACTGCCCGGAATAATGACAACTGTGTTCGATTCGGGCTGAGCTCTGTTCACGACACGCGCGATCCTCTTTGAAGCGCAAAAAGCGAAAGTGGCATTTCCGATTAATGATGTACGGCCCAGAACCCAAATTTCGGTTTTATTCGACCGTCGAGTCCCCGAGCAGATGCGCAGGCGCGCCAGAAAATTGCGATTTCATAGGAAATTAATAACAAGCTCGTTACGCGCGGCGTTTGCGTTCCAACTTCTTTTCTCACTCTCAGCCGAAATTAAGTTGCGCGAACCAAAACATAATCACAAATTTATATATCCACACAAACACGCGCGTTTCATTCCGATTGTCAACACGACCGGCCGATCATTACACGCCATAACAGCAACGGATCATAAGTTTGCATATAAAATTTCAAGTCACTGGAAGTTCGAAACAAGCGCAATGCACGTACGTTTAATAATCGTCGTGTTTGAAAATCGAGGACCGCGGTCGAAATCAAACAAAAAACCGGCCAAAGGTCCGTTGCGTTGCCCGCAATCCGTTTGTCTCTCGTGAGATTTTCTCGTACGGGTCGCGAGCACGCGAAGAGCCATCGCGCAAGAAAAACGGTTACGCGCACGCGAAGTTTCGGCGAATAATTTTGCAAAAGAAAACACAGATTGAACGTAAAGACGGCGCGTCCCGGCGCAACCCGGTACGAGCTGGTTGTGAGCCGCGCGCGACCGTGTTGTTTCGCCGCGCGTTCATTTATAATTACTTAACAACGGCGAAGATCAGCGTGATTCGATCGGCGAGATTTATCGCACCGAAATTGGTCTCGACCGGGTTCAATGACAATCGTGACCCCGACCGGTTCGCGGGCGTTTAAACCGCCGCCAAAAATCGGCGCTGTTCAGCGCGTCGCGGCTCGTCTCCGAGCGTGGATAACTCGCAACGTAAGACGCGTCGCAGCTTATCAATATTTGTACACGCTCCGCGCATTGTAACAACGATAAACACCGCTATCGATGACGCGATCCAATCAAAAAGCCATTTTCGACGTTTGTTTGGTTTCGGAGCTCAATGTTGTGATCCGGAGTCGTCGTATAATTTTCGAGCCGCTGGCTTCGTTTTGTTCGCCGACCGGGTTTACGTTGCTTCGGCGTCGATCGACGCCCCTGCAGCTGAGCAAATACTCGAGGGCTTGTTTTCGTGTGGGAGCAGTCGGCGGAGAAAAAAACGCGACCCCGTAACGAGCCGCGCGACAAAACCGCGCTCGCAAACCCGTCGCTCGAGACGTTCGCGGAATATTTTCAGCGACGCAAGAGTCGGAGAATCCGCGTTGACAAAAACACTGTCAACGAGCGAGTCGCCGCGGTCGATCTGCGCGCGTCCTTTCGATTGCGGAAACCGCGCGGATCCCGTCGCCAACGGGATATAAAGAACCGAGCCGTCGATCGGCAACACTGTCACGATCCGCGGTACCATTTGCGTCCGCGTCAAAAACGCAGTCGCATCGACCGCGAGCCGTCGCGGACGGGTTTCTTTCGCTCGTCGAAAGATCGGCTCTGAAATCGAGTCTTCATCCTCGAACGCGCAGGGATTCTAACAACTAAGATCCGAACGCCTGTCATATCCGCGCCGTGCCATCAATACGATCCGGAAACGGTCAACGAACGTCGTCATTAACGTCGCGATATTCACAAAAACACCGCACTTCGATCCCGCGACGTTGCACTTATCTTTTTGCGTTTTTTCCCTCGCAATTTTCTCCGCACTATATTTGCCCGGCGTCCGTCGCGGCTCGTTTCATTCCTCGCAGTTAACGCGAAGGGCTAAATGGTTCTTGAAACTCTTGTCACTGGCGCGGATCGCGTCAAGCCCGACGCGTCGTCTGCGAGATCGTTCCGCGAATCGGATCGCCGATCGTGGCTGCGTAAAAGCCTTTATTTGTCGCGCGGAATCGCCGGAATCGAACGCGCACAAACTCCGCGTGACAGATCGGCGTTCCGCGCCGGTCCGAAATTATCAGTCTGGTTCCGGAATCGGATCGGTAATTTGCGACGCGCTCACAATTTCGGTTGATTCACTGAGATCCTGAGAATAACTCTTTCGGCGACGCAAAAAATCATTTCATTTCGCTCCACGAAACCGTCAAATCGTTCAAACATCATCTGCGGATTGGTTTGGCTCGTTTGCGACCTCAGAACGCACGCGATCCTTTTCGCCAATATGTAAACCCGATCCGTCAACGGCGTATGTTTTGATTTTCGACGGTCCCAAACAAATCATCACACAATTTCCAATACACAATTTCGAATATATACGCATCTCAGTGCCATCACTTGTGCCGGTTTTTTCGAACGGATTTATTATACGCTTTGCGTATAAATATGTAAACGCGTTTATTTATATACACATACATATATACGATACAGACACAGACATTTTTGCTCCTTTATCTAGACCAATTGAATCATTTCAGTCGTCGCGATTGCACGACTCGTTTAATTTAAACATTTGCGCGAAATCATTATTGCACACACGGCGCATTGAATGAAGAACCGAACGAATGAATGAATCAAGGAACGAACGAACGAACGAACGAACGATGAAAGATACAAAACCAATTGTAGATGCAAATCAAAATTGTAGCGCCGCGGCGCAAAACGATCTGTTCGATTGACGCGCGGCTGTATTTTGCGATTCGCGGGGCGCGATCGGCCTCGGCCATTTCGTGAGTGGCGTTACGAAAAATGAAAAAAAAACGGCCGAATACTAGTCAACAATTAGTTGAAGAATGTTGAGACGCGTTGTACGGTTTGGAGTCAAATAAATTGACACCAATTTCACAGTAACTTTCTAATGAATGTAAATTGGATAAAAATATTAAATTCCGTCAATATTTAGTAAAGAGGCGAGCGAGAAGATGATTCGAATCGGGTAAAAAAGTAATTGTGTATATACCCATGTGTACGTATATGTACATACACATAAATATAAATTTATAAGTATTTATATTTATATATAAATAATAAACACAAAGGAAGAGGCCGCGAAAGCGCGATCGCAGTTTATTTACGTTTTTCCAACTGATTACTCTGATAATGTTTATAACGCGCTCGTAATTGCTCCAAGGTTAACAATAACAGTAACAATAACTGTAACAATAACACGCGACAATAACAATAAAAAACAACAACGGTCGCTCGTGAAGCGCGACTCGCGTCGATGGAAAAAAGCTGATTTTGTGATTCGGATAAAGCATGATCCCGGTCGTATATCGTACACAAATTACCGGTTACGATGTTGTTTTTGAGACCCGCGTTTCTCGCTCGGTCCCATTCGAATTCGGGAAATATGAGAATGCTCAATTTTATAATTAGCTGCGAAAGAGGCAGACATGAATAAAACATGGCGTTGCCCGTTCGCCGCGTTTTTCCGTTTTCATTTCCATTTATTCATTCGTCCGTTTGTTTATTTATTTTTTCCGCCCCGCAATTTGCTCGCACTTTTTCGACCGAACGCGCGCTAATTGCATTTGTAGAATACAAAATGACGCGTCAATAATTAATCCGCGTGTTTCCACTTACTCCTCGGCTCGACACTGTTTAAATAATAAACCCGCGAAGCGGAGTCGCCGAACGTCCGCTCCGACGGAAATAATGTTCCGCGTTGCACGGCAAATAAAACACGGTCGGAGCCGCCAGGTCGCGTATCCGGCGATCGAACGCCGACGGATTCGCAACGTCCGACGCGACGTTGCATTGGTCGCGCAAAAAACGCCGAAGAAACCGGCCGATTGCGGCGGAATTCGATCCGTCGGGCGAGTCGCGGGCGATCGGCAAAAAGCGGAATTTCCGCGGCCGCAACGCAAGCCGTCGTTCGGTCGCGTGAATTGTTCGACGCGCCGCATCCAATTTAAGCCGAAGTCGAACGGCCTCGTTCGGTGTCCGTCGGACGGATGAAATCCGTAAAGACCCACGGCCGGCCGAACTATCTCCGGTACAATAACATTCTTTCGGGTATAACGAGCTGAATGCCATTTCCGAACTTATTTCCGTTCGAGCAGGTCAATATTTTTCTTTCGCTTTTGTAAAAGCAATCTTGCTTTCGGGTTTCTGTCAGCTCCGAAACTCGGCGTCGCCGAGACAATGCGCCCGAAATGTCGTCTCGCGTTTTGGAGCACGACTCGCGCGCGAAGCGACGGCCCGCCGGGTTTTAATTGTAATCCCGCGCGGATTCAATTCTCGTTCTCGACGATATGTTCGGATGCATTACAAGTACGGCAAACCTGCTCGCGATCTGGCCGGAATAAGCAATGCCGACGAACAATTTCAACGACATTCCTGGCATTCTCCGGCCGGAGTTTAACAAATTTGAATTTGAAATGCGACGCGATTTCGGCGACCAAGATCGGCACCCGACAGATCGTCGGGCTTGGTCGGGTTGCGTTCCACAACATTTCGACAAACCATCACTCAAACCGTATTCGGTGGCTGCACCGACCGAGCTCGGTGTCGTCCGCGACCGTGCGGTTTGCCGACGCTGACAGTCGCCGGCGCGACGATTGCGGCCGAACCGCGGAAAACGACACAACCGATCCGAATTCTGGCGCGAGCAAAAACGCGTCGCGAAAGGAATTCCGAGCGGCGCCAACCGATCGCCCGTGGCCGGGCCGTATCGGTTCGTTGATCAGCAATTAATCAAGCCGACCGAGGTCCGAATGAGCCCATTATCTGTGCGTGTCTGTACATATATATGCGTATATTCGAGCTTCGTCCCGCGAAGCCGTGCGGCCGCTAAGAAAATGACACGGCGCCAACGTACCCTTGGCTGAGCCATGAACGCCCTGGCCGCGCCGGGGAACTCTGCGTGCTGAGCCACCGTAGCGGCTATATTTTCCCACAGTAGTGACAACTGGTCTCACTTCACACTCCGCGCACTTTTGCTATCGCTCGCGGTCACTTCGCGGGGCGGCCTGCTGTCCCTGTTTGCGCGCCAAAACCGTGCGGCCTGAAGCACCCGGGCTGGCGCCCAAAAACCGACGCGGACGGGATCTGAAGTTGACGTCGCCGGGACGACGCTTCACTGGTCCGGAGCCTCGAGTCGCGCACTGATACTCCACACGAACGTAAAAAAAGGGGGCGCCACTGACGTCAGCAGAAGTCGAGGCCGGTGCCGGTCCCGCGGGTCCTCATCCTGGTTCGTTCAGCATCCACTGCGGCGCATACTGCGCGAGCACGTGCTCAACGGGCTTTGGGCCGCTTGCGGAAACACAACGTGCGAACGCGCCACCTAGCGGTGGCCTAGCAAAACACGCCAGACGTTCGACCACGGGTCTGCTCGATCGAACTGGCACACTGTTCACACTGAATAACACAACAACGTTATAAAGAACACGACGGTCTCACTCGACGCGGTACGAACATGCGAATGCGAGCGACGCGGCGGTGCGGATCGCGACGCCCTCTATCCCCTCGCGCGATCAAAACGCGTTGCGATCTCGACGATCGAATCAGCCCAGCCGATTCAGAGTTTCCGTCGACGGCGATAAACGTGACACGAACGACCGATCTGCCGTGCCCTGATCGGTACCGGCTTCCCGAGTCGCCCTCTCGCTCTGCTCAACTTCCCTCGGACTTGTCTAAGATCGCGCGACGCACGGACTTCGAGCTAGTTAAAACGAACGAGCGTCGCGTTCAGTTGCTGCGCTGGTCGCAGTCGTTCGCTAACTGTCAATCAGCGTGCTTTCGTCCACCGGGGTGGGGAGTGGGGAAACCCGAACGCCCCGCCCCTGCGTGCCGGCCAATGCTCGTCGGCCACGCCCCCCGATCCTGGCGCCGCGACGGCGGACGGGCGAATCACCGGGCTCCGCCATCGCAAGCGTTCCGGGGCTCGCGCGCGCATGCCCGAGCACGCTCGGCTCCGTGCGTGAGCCGCGTTTCGCTGTGTTGGTGAGCGCGTGTGTGCGCGCATTCGCCACGAGGCGGCGGGCTCGGCGCTGCCCCCACCGCCGTCAGCCCGTTCGCAGCCAGTTGGTGGGCTTCGCAGCGTTTCAGTTGGCCCGACTCGGCGCGGCTCAGTCGACTCCCAGCGCTGGCGCTGGCGTCACGCCGCAGTCATGCGTCGTACATGTTTTCCTATCAAAATCTCGTCGCCAGTTGTTACTCTCGCTGTCGTTGCAATCGGCGTCGCACGGCTCTGGGCGCCCCAATCGGCTCACACTCCCAACACATGACCCGGTCGGCGCCCAAACTCCGGCCCGGGCTTTGACCGCCGAAAAACCCGCGGATTCAGCCCATTTGCGCCGAGTTCGGGTCGAACCCGGGCTGGTCGCCGGCAAAGTGGCACTGTGAACGGTTCGGGGGCTTTTCGAGCCATCGGATTTAGCCGATTCTTATCTGGACGAGCGCGAGTAAATAACTGTAATTACCTTTGCAGATAAAAAGTCGTGCAACACAAAGCGAACGGTCGCGGGGAGCGCGACTGGCCGCGCGCAGATTAGCGGATGCTTTAATAATGATTTGATTTAACAAAACGCGATGATTTACATCGGCGTAAAAACGTCCGAATTCGCAATAAAGATTAGTGTAATACTTTTGTCTTTATAGTTGCTGCAATAGTCGAGAAAAAGTCACGCACGGACGCGGCATTATTTTGCAAAAACTGGCCCATTATGTATGACAAACGCCAACTTTAATTCAAACTAACGGTTGTTGCGCGCTTGAAAAACAACGCGGCCGCACAATATCACTTAACGAGCTGATGCAACAATTATTAAGCTGAATGTAAGATAATAATTTGAGCATTTTTGTCGCATCAAAATGTGCATTTCATGCTAAACAAGTCGTGTCGATGCGCTCGTTTGAAAATCGCGACAAAAAGCCGCAAAGCAACGGTTCGTTCGTGCGCGCGTGTGCGCGTCTATAGCACCGAAGAATAGAATTCATTAGCGTGTTAATTTGTCGCGCGCTGCGTCTCGTCGATCGCTGCGAGCGCCGATTTCGCGACCGAAAACGCCGCGCGGAAAACGCAAACTTTCGCGACCGTTTCTCGTCGTTCTTGTTGTTTTTTCTTTTTTATTTTTCATTGTTTTTTCTAATTTTTTTTTCACTTTCCTTAATGGTTTCGCGCGTTTGCTCGGCGATGCGAAACGCGCCGTTGCGATTCGTTCGATCGCCGCGAAACGAAACGCAGATGCGTTTTACTTTACTGCAGTTTCGATTGCAGTTGAATGGATGCGTCGGTGTACTCGCGGGGCGTCGAGGATTCGGGGATACGGGATATATTAATGTTTGATGCAATTTTTTGACTCGTGGGTATGTAGTGCGATTTCATGCATGGCGCAGTGA
>JABFQC010004093.1:0-13101 GCA_022817085.1 Psilanteris sp. ZL-2020 | reverse complement strand
TATTTTATGTTAATATTATATAAAATATATCTATAATTATGTAAAAAAAAAAAAAAAATATATAAATATTAAAAAAAAAAAAATTTAATTATTAAAATATAAATATAAATTTAAATAAAAAAAAATATAAAATTTAAAATAAAGTAAAATATATATTTTTCATATTACTTATAAATGTTAAAATTTTTTTTTTTTTTTTTTTTTAAGGAATTGTTTATCGTGGTTATATTAATTTGTATTCAATTTTGTGCTTATTAATTGGCCAGTTTTTTACGCCAAACATTCGATAAGAAATAATTGACATGAATTTTGGAAAGAGAAGTAATAAAATAAAAACCAGGAAATTTATATTTTCATTTATTTATATTATTTATTTTATAGGAAGTTATTAAATATGTAAGGTTATTTTTTTAATTTTTCTAAAACATAATTTAGTACGACAATTAGTTGTTATGAGCTTTAAAAGTATTCTAAATGAAAAAATTACAAAATATTGTATGAAAATTTAATTAATGATACATGCAAATTATATGTATGCATTATGTATGAATACATAATCCCCAAATTAAAACATATAATATACATATAATATTATCATTAAAATGTATTAATAAAAATAGTTAAATAATGCACATTCAAAATAACCATTAGCAAGAATATATTTTATTAATGTTGCATTTTCAAAAAAACTAAACAACACATTTATTACAATTTTCTTAAATTTATTTTAATAAAGATTTTTTTATAGAATCATTTTTCTTTCAGGAAAATACATATGAAATTACGTTTTATTACTATTTTAATAAATCTATAAAAAAATAATTAGTTTCCGGAAATTCCACGGCAATTCAAAAATGCCTTTTATTTCAAGTTCTGCAGATCATTGAATTACATTTGAATTATAAATTTTCAAATAAATAACTCTTTTAATCATATTATTATATTTTCATATTAATATTAACATATTAATTATTATCATCAAATTCAATCAATAATAACAAATCTTATAGTTTGGTTAGTTGTTTTTCTATTATAAATAATTATATAAGACATTACTAATAACAAGAATAAAATCCTAAATGATATATACTTAATAGAAATATTCTTTTGTAAAAAAGTCAATAAAAGCAGTTCTATATCCCCGTTAAAAGCGAAAAGTTGACTTAATTCCATCAAGACGACCTGATTCATTATCCAATATTGTACTCTATAAATCCCTAGTGAGGGCAAATAAAGCATCACCACACGAGTCATCAAAGAAGTTCTCAATATCTCAGTTAAGTAAATAAATAGTTTTATAGGAGCTTTATAGCGTTAACTATACCAGATCCATTAATTTTTTAAAATAATAACATTGTAAAAAACTTTAACTAACTTAATTTTTTAACAAATTTTACAACATCTTTTACAGTCATTATTTAAATATATCAAATATTACAATCAAAGTGCATTGAACAATTTATTGAGTTAAATTATTAGATTAAATATAGAAAATTTCTGTAAGTTCAAAAATGTTTTTCTACGTCAGTTTAGGGAACTGACATTTTATTGCTCTGAGAAACTTAAAGTGTCACAAGCGTATTGCACAAACAATTTTTAACATAAAGTGCGTAAATATTGTCGAGTCAGTATATATAACACCTAAACCGTATGTATAACTAACAAAATTTAATATTGGAATAAACATTATTCCGTTACATTAGATTTGAAGAACCCCTTTATGTTAAATCTGCGACGCCTAAGACAGGTAAATTTTAAATTATGATATGTAATTGACATAGATTTCGAATCTGAAAGAATTTTGCAGCAGTCTTTTAGTGTTTTCAAGATAATCACGATATTATCTCGAATTTTAACGCATCTGATAATACGAAAATCGTTAAAAAACCTGTTCTTCCCCCTCCAAAATATGTACATTTTACGTAATTTTGGATAGAATTTGACACGAGTTTCGAATTCGAAAAACTTATGCTCTTATCTTTAACCATTTTTGAGGTAATCGAGATTTAATCTCGAAATCTGACGTTTACTATTATCATAACGCATTTGACATTTTTTATCTCATAATATAAGGTTATAGAACAGGTGGGTCAGCTGCAAAAATGTTGTACGCAAAGGGTTTTGCCATCCTAGTATAGTAGTCTCCTAGGATAGCTATTTAAAAATCTACGTAAAAATGTAATATTTACATATAAAATTTATCTTCCTTAGATGAACGGGGGTGGATGTATCATAAATAAAATATTACATATAATTATCAAATTACCGAATGAGAATATTAATACGAATATATAAATTAAATATTTGTTTTTAACCAATTTGCAGTTCTTTTACTCTCTCAATATTTCTATATATTTATTTACAAAATAATACAATTGATTAACAATTAATTAAATTCTTCTCAATAATAAATAAATAATTTCATTGTTTTTCCTTTTGTGTCCTTTTATATACATATATTTCCTCACGAAACAAAACAACATTTACACAATATTTATAAATGGTTTATATTATGAAATTAATAAGTCTTGCTTTTTAAAATGATAAATAAATAGTATATAATCATAATCGTCTATTTATATCAATAATTTGAAATTATTACTTTCATTATGAATATTAATAAAGATAATAATTTATTTTACAACTTTTTGTTTCAGATATTATATTTTCAGTGTTGTTTTTCTTCAAAAATCAAATCCTGTTAACATTAGGATTATAAATTTTATTATCCTCGGAAACAATTTACTTTATGTGACAATGGGTTAAGCATAAAGGCACACGGTGCTTTATAAGAAAAATCATTTGAACATTTTTATTACCCATTGAAGAATAAGAATTACATTTTACAAATTTTATAAGTCTCTTATTTTTGCAGAGTATTCTATATTTTTTTCTAAATTTCAATCACTTTTGTTTCATTACAATTTCTTGTTTAATAAATTCTATAATTATTTAGATTGACTATTAAAAAATCTGAAGTTACAGCGAGTAATCATTATACTGCGTAAATTTTATATTTATTACTTCAAAATATGAAATAATTTTTTAAGAACGGTTATAATATAATAATTTCTAAAATATGTTTACAAAATGTACTTGAAATGGCGTGTGCGAAGCGCGCGCAAACTTAAATTCGTATATTTAAAACATGACCTTAATGAGATTACATTTTTATTTGAAGTATTTTGCTTGCTAAATATGTAATCTTTTCAAAAAATCTCGTGTAATTTAAAAAAACTCAACATTTCTTATTAGTTTCCTCAGTAATTTTTGTATATTAATCGCAATTTGTTGAAACTAAATGAGTACAAAAGTAAATAATAAACAGGTATTCAAATAAAAAAAATATTTATGTTAATTTCAAATTTGAATATAGTAATCCGAATAAATTAGTATTTACTACCAAATATAATATATAATATTTTCTAGATTAAATGAAAACCTAATTATTAATTAATTAATCGAATTATTTACATTAAACTAAATAAACAAAACAATAAAATAGAACTAAACTAAATAAAGCACTGAATAATTTTCGAATTAAAATAAAATTGTTTAAAATTAAATTATATTAATTTAATTCATAAATAATTATAAGTAGTTATAAGTAATTAAACACATTACTTACGCGTGAAAAAATAATGATATAAATACAACACAAAATGACCATGTTGACTACGGTATTGATTCAACACAAAAACTTTGTAAAATTAAAACGATCAATTTGTTTGAATGAAAACAATCGAATTCCAAGTAAAAATAGCCGCTGTGTTTATAAACACGGTACGTCTCAAACAAATTACAACCAATACACGCCTCGTTATAGATCCAACATATTTTGACTATTTTAAAACAACTATTTTTATATATATTTAATAACTTCTTTTCTCCCATGTAATACGTACATTATTTATCATTATTATACGCATAGAAAACCAAATTGAATAAATTTATTTGTCCGAGTAAAACTCGAATACCAAATAATCATTCCTACAATGATCTATACATTAATTATCCGGCTTATGCGACACCAACAATACCTTCGTTTTTGACAATTTGACAATTCACTCATCTAAATTTTATTCCGTTAAGTGTCATCATCATAACGTTCGTTTGCGTTACAAAATACGGCGCGTCTTTTGCATCTTCGACGGAAGCTGGACGATATACAAATGATGAGAAAAGAAAGTGGACAATGCCAGTAAAAGCCGGTGAGAAATTATTTATGCACCAATGAACTACATTATTTATCATGACAGTAAACCAAGGTCGCTGATTGGAATTAATCGCAGGGGAGTCGCAATGAAAGACCGAGAAAGGTGCGAAGTTCAAATTCTAAAGGACGAGTGAAAAGAAAGAGGTTCCTCGTATAGACGTCCAACTGCGAGTGGCGCGTGCCAACATAATAGACGATGCAAGGGGGCGTTGATGCGTGTTAAATATTTTGAAAATATTGACTGAGTCACGGGAACTGCAAAGATTTATGTCATCAGTAACTTCACCTAATTTTTCGAAAAGAACAAGGTCACAACTGTCAAGGACACGGAAAGTGTCAATGCTCCATTTCTTAATGTCATTAGTTTTGCATTTTCACATAAATTCTTATATATATAGACCACTGCAGGAAACGTGTCCCCCATAGGGAAAAGTTCACAGTTGTTAAAGAATTTTTTAATTTACCAAATTCTCCGTTGAAGTGTGTAAAAGAATTATTACATTTTTCATCGGAACAAAGTCAAAATTAGCGTCAAAAGGGTTTGCAGCCACGCGGCCAATCACAATTCGAACCGACTCTTTCAATTTCACAAATCGTCAATTGGAGTTGATTTCAGTTTCAATTTTGAACTTCGGTTTTAGTCAAGGGCTAATTGTAATAGTAATTGCGATAATTTGAAATGGACACATAATGTAACATATAATGTATTTCAATTAGAATTTTAAATAAATTCTTAAGTTTTCGTTTTGTTTTATATGCGGGGAAAAATTGCTACATTTTTTTTTGAAATTTCATTTAACAATTATTACTATTATTATAATATTGTATAATTCTAAAGAAATATATATTAAATTTAAAATATTATTCAATTTATAGCAAATGAAATTTTAATATACACCGAAAAAAATAATCTTACAAATTTGACCAAACTGGATAATAAAAGTAGGAAAAATAAGTAAAAATGTCAATAATACGATAAATTGTGGTTAGAAAATTCTAAAAATATGTCAAATATTACCAAACAAATAATAAAAACAATGATATAGTCTAACGTTTATTTACATTTTTGCTCACTTTTCCAGCTTGTATTATCTAGTTTGGTCAAAATTTGTATACAAGATTATTTTTTTCAGTGCACGGCGGTAAATGCTGAGAATTGTGAACTCGAAATTAACGAAGATTATAAGGTATTGAAATGAAAAAAAAAGATCAAATAACGGACAAAGCCGATGATCGAACTTCGTTAAGCGTCGTTTGAGCACATTGAATAATGAAATCTAGTCCGCTAACAAATTATTTACACAATGACAGCATGGGAAACACCAAGGATCAAGTCGAATTTGTTCGCTACGAGGAATGTTTAAACGATTATTTCTTTATTCGGAGTCGCTAAACGTCACGAGTTGCATTAACACGAAAGGATCTGGCTGAGTCTGACCTAGAGAAGAAAAAATATTCTTTGACTCGATTAGAGACGCCCTATGAATTTCATTAACTTGTCACAATATTTTGTGTCAAGGTCCCGGGGAACTGGAATAATTATCTGTTTGATGTGAACAACGTAAATGGAATGAACTTATATGGCCCCGAGATGGCACATAATGGGTCAGTAATTAAAGCGATAGAAACTTGTCTACACCTCGGGCGTAGTTCAAAAAGCTTAACAACGCGCTATTCTATATAAAAAATATATATATGTATAGGAAGTAAAAGGATAACGAGAGCAATAAATAGTTCCATTTTTCCTCGGCGTGTTTACATAAAAAACCAGTCCAAAAAAAACCAGCCCGTAACAATGGCAGCGAACCGATCGAAAATGTGAAAATTTCGGGAACTGTCAACAATTTTTTCCGCGATCTTATTAATCGCCGTCGCGTAGATTTATTTGCTCTGGGAAACGATTTAAATTATAATATTTGATTATTTAAAATGGAGTCAAAACACGAATTCTGTCGTTGCGAAGTGTTAAGTACGTTAAAATGTAATCTATTTAAAATGATTGACGACGCCGTATAATTAGAAGCGTAAAGATTTATGAAATCGGACGAATTTACGGATTCACCTGTCTTGCAACAATTTTCCGTTCCGTCACGATCGGCCGAACAAAAGCCGCGTGCTTTATCTGTACCCAATTAAGATATTTAGGTTCCGGGAAAGAAGCACAAAAAACGCGTCCCGACGTTCCGAAAAGCGATGATATCGCTGACGAGAGTCGCCATATTGGCTGCCACCCAATCCAATTGAGTGAACGCGAATGATAAGGGCGCGCCGCCATGTTGCCTATTACGCGCACGCGATACCCATTTTGTAGCGGAGCGGTGAAATAGAAACCGGGATAAACGAGATGAAGATGCATGCAGCTATAAGTCGTCTGATAAAGAAAGCCACTGGAATGAGATCCCGCCTTCTCGACGCTGATGTCTTTATCGATTTTATATATTTTCTGTTCGTTCCTCGCCAAGCATGATAACCAAAATTGCTTTCGTCCTCAGGATCCGATCGCTTCTTCTCAGGCGAAGATCAAATTGAGATTATTTGACAGACTGGAACAACATAATTAAGGGTAATAAAAAGAACGTTGAGTTCTCCTCGTATACGTCATAGTTAATTACGAACGAAACATTTCTTATTCGTCATGTTGCGGATGAAGTTGTTTTTACATTGACGGACGGAGCGATTAAATTCGTATTTATTACGGTATATTTGTTAGTCGGAGTTGCATCCGAAAATATTTAACATTTATTAAAAAATTTGCATTTATACCTGCGTTGTGAGAGATAACGGATATGAGATAAGAGATAAGAGTTTTACTGTAAGAGATACGACACTTTTACAGTATTTTTATATATTGAAATAACAATAATGTTTATATATAATTATCAACGTAACGATAATTTCCATTTTAACCAATGGCTATACCGATAACTACTTTATAGCTCGTTTTTTAATAAAAAAAATATTAATTACCCGTTTATATAAACCTATTTTTTATTCCTTTAACAAATTTTTGTTATTTTTTTTCGATTTAATTTAATATAGATTAAAATACCAGTTTACAAATAACTGGTGAATCATAATCCGTATTATTTTCGCTTCTAATAATCACTCGAAAATTTGTCGCGTCTAAATTTGATTCGATCTTAAAGTAAACGTTTTGTGCAAATTCAATCCGCATCGAAATGTAACGCGAGAGAGAGTTTCCTTCATATTTATAGGAAAGCGCGATAATGTTGCGGATGATGGGATTCACTAAATAGTATAGAAATATCGGGCGTCGTCATGGTTACCAACCGAAGCCATATTGGTATCCGGCCAGCTATCGATAATAGGAAAGATAAGAGACATCCCCTCGCGAGACAATTTTCAAACTCCCTCTCCGTTGTCTCCGCGTTCACGAAGAAAATGGAGTATCATCCTGAATCCAAATTCTCTTATGATTCCATCAATGAGATTCATGCAATAAATGATAAGATCCAATTAAATAAGTGATTTGACAATGATTTAATTGCCAAGGCAAATAGATGTTTCGACATCTCCCGGTATTAATACAAAAATGTCATCCAATCAGATATATATAGTATTTTTTTAGTTCATCGATTCTAATTTCGGCCGTTTATTTCAATCGATCGTGGGTACATAATTATATATATATTTGCTTTATGGTTATAAATTAAACGACCAGTCGATTTATAACAAAACATCGTTTCCATCATCCCGGTTACTTAATTTTTGTCGTCGCGCGTAGGTATCGGGTACCGGAATTGGGACAAAATGAGCATTAAAAAAAAAGCTTTAATCTGAGAAATGAACACTCGATGGGTGTGTATTGGATGCGGTTTCCATTAAATGAAATAAATGTGACTTAATTAAAGGTCGGAAGCAATTACGCGCAAATAAATGGCAACCGCGTTAATCCGTTATAGCGGAGACAAGTTAAACTTCTCTGCCGAGCGAGGGATTTGCGGCAACGACGACGCCGCCGACGCCGGGCCCGCATAATTGGCTTTGAGCGTCGACACCTGCGCTCGCGTAAAGCCTTACATATATTACACGATCTGCTCGTATACTGCAACTGTATTATGTATAGCGCAAATTTTTCACTCCCCGGTCTTTACGTTTTATGAAAGGAAAATAGTTTATAAACAGCTCAAACGCGCATTTGCGTCAATTACAAGTTTGAATTCTTATATACGTAATATACGTATCGAAGCGTTAATAATTACAAAATAATATATTTGTGAATAAGTGCGCGGTAAAGTGAAATTCTCGGGGGATGATAATTTTCGTCGAAAAATAATCATTAAGCGAAAAAGATATGCCGATAATCCTAGGTAATTAAGAAGTTATTAAAGAAAAACAACGATGAATATGCAAATAATTGTTTTATACGAGATATACCGTATCTAAAGATAACGCAGATTATCTCAGATAATAAATGTATTGAGTCATTTATACAAGGTATTTTCAAAATTATTATTTGAAGGATTTAAATAACAAAATGAAATTTGTAGAATTGTACGATATAGAATTAAATGTTAAATGCATATATTGACTAATAATTTTCATTTGTGAATTTGTAAAGGTTTAAGGGAAAAAAAATGTATATTATGATCCGATGAAATACAATGCTATACATTTGTTGTTATATAGATATAATATTATTATGATATACATATGCGCACACAATTTTGTATATAATAAACATTATTACATTATTTACGAGGCTCAACATTTATTTAAAAAGTTCATTCCTGAATTCAAATAATACGCCTGTCGTTGAATGTTTCCGGTAATCGGGTATTCAAAATGTTAAAATCTTAAAGAAAGTGTGACTATTACAGTAACAATAAAAATAATAAACAATTATTTTGAATATTGCATTCACGGCCACATCGGAATAAGTTTTATTTCCACTTTATTACCAACAAGTAATAAAATCAAAAAATGTTGCGCCCGAAACAATTTATTTCTGTACATTTCATTTCACTCATTTTATACAAAATATTTGACACTGCAACGTTTTATACGGTAGCCATTCAATTTAATTACCACGTTATAGATACAACCACCGTAGTCATACAGATGACTGCCGGCAATTCGTTTTACTATACGGCAACAAAACTTTTACTTGCAATCACGAAATTTTTTAGCCCTAACCGTAGTTTCATCATAAAACTTAACTGATTTTTTGTCCGGTCTTTTTTTTTTTACGCGCATATTTTCAATAAGTATATTTTTTCGGGTTATAAAACTTTTAACGATTTATGAAAGAAACTTTTTTCAAAAATTTCCGTCAAAAACGAACACATTATTTGTTTTGGTATAAACATTTGTTACATTCGTTCAGGTGTTGTTAACGATTTAATTTAATAAATGATGTAAAAACAAAAAAAGTCGTCAAAACGCGTGCCGTATAAATAATCTTAAAAATCAAAATTGCGAAGCCAAAAGCTCATCCGACATAATCGCAAAGTATAGTTAATTCGATATTTTTCCGAAGGAACTGCCATATTCCATCCGTATCTATCAGTTTACAAATATTTACGTATTCAGAAACACACCATGCCGAATCTGTTGAAAAACGTCTTATAAAACATATAAATAACCGTTTACCCGTAAAAAAGAGAAACTCGAATCGATCGAATCAAAGCGAAAACGGCTCCCGTAAAACGATGCTTAGCAACGATTATGCAACTGACAATATTTCCGCCTATTTTTCTCGGCGCTGAAAGAAAATTATGATGGGCCATAATGCACGCTCGGGGTTCTGTTGGGAGCGTAGCGTGTCGACGGAATTTTTGTTGTGTAGAATCATCTAATGGCCGCTAACATTTTGTGCTTCAATAAGTTTCACTCGGTTGCAACGAGTGTTCGCTATAGTTCTTCCTTCGCCACCCGCCATCTTCGTCATAAATTACACAGCCAAAAAGAACGAAACCTTTTTGAAATGAGTTTTCGGAATATTATGAACAATGAACTGACATATTAAATGCGCCTCTGAATTGACGGCTACCGGACAAATTTAAGAGTGGTTTCGGTCCATGACTTTTTCGGTTCCGAAAATGCATTTCAAATTTCGGGCTACGAATTCATCATGATCCTCAAATTATGTTTAAAATGTGCATAACGTGTATATGGTTATATACGTGATTTATGGCAAAGAAGTTGTGTTTGTCGGGGAATAATGAAATTTTTCGAAAAATGTAGAATAATGATGAAATAATTGATAATTTGTTTTAATGTGTCTGAAGATTTTAACATTAAGGTTCGGTTGAAAAGGGTTCTTAGGGCTACTGTAAAATTATCAGTCTATTAATATACGGAAAATAATTACTGAAAGTTTGTAATGACAATTTTGGAATTTACCAACTTTAAGTCAATTAATTTTACGGTAAAGTTCAATCATTTTTTATGCAAGTTTGTTTTGCCTTGCAGTTTGTTTAATTGATTAACAATGATGCATTAAGATTATTTCTCAAACAAGAATATTTGAAAAAAAAAATAAATAAATAAATAAATGCCGTGCACCGAGCAAATTGACAACAAATTACTGTAAATGTAATTGAATTCTTTTATCGAAAATAATAAATGCTTTATCTTTATTGGAATGAAAATTTAAGATTTAAGATTACAGCAGGTTTCATGAAAACTAGTGCCCTGAGAAAAGGAAATTTAACTGAAACTTGTATAGTAACATTTTGATGCTTCTGATTTGTTAAATTCAGTTTTTTCATAGACCGAAGTTGGTTAAGATTTTTATAATGTAATAACATTGTACGGCTTACGTTAGACATAGTACTGCGCTTACAATATATATATATATATATATTTTTTTCTCAGTGTAATAGTTAAAGAACTAAGACACTAATGAAAATATAGTAATAGAAAAAATATTAAAAGTATATATACAATTATCATATAATTTTCTCGTCTGCTTTCTAATTTTTGTTCATTAAACTTTTAATTAACTTTTCTTCAATTATTATATTAAACAAGATAAACAAGAATTTATGTATATTATTTTCTGAGAAAAAAATATACAACAAAAAGTGACATAATTTCATAAAATTGTACAAAAATTATTATAAAACAAATAAAATTACATGAAATGTTTGTATGTATAATAATAATTAATATATTAAATTAAAATTTAAAAAATGATTCAACTAAAATTCTAATTAGAATGAATCGTGCTTTGTGGAAGTAAAATCAGAAAAATAACATTTTTAAATATTTTCTTGCATGAATTAGATTAGATTTCAATTCTTGAAAAATTGTTCTTGAAGACAAAAGTATATATATTAGTAGATTTAAATACAATATGCAGAAATATTTCCGGATAATTATGAGTTTTATGAGACTATTATGAAAAAATATTTTGTTTTATAGAATCTCATTTTGGAATAGATGCAATGCATTGTTTTGAGTCCATAAAACTTTATGCTGATGGGTCAATCATGTTTTCTAGATCTAGAAGAATACTACATAAATACCGTAGTTACGATATGTCCGAATATTTAAGAGGTTTAGCGGTGAAAAAACACAAGCTTCTCAAACAAATTTAAAATACTTTCATTATAATGATACAATGCCATCATAATAAGGTGTAATAACACTTCAACATTTTCGCCATGACCGTATTACTATTTGGATTTTGGTACTGTTTTTTTAACCATTTTATGCCTAATTTAACTGCTAATGTTAATCCCTGTTTCGGTACCAAACCAGAAAGGATACTTAACAAACACTTATGTATTATGTCAGATGTATCAGTTATGCTTTTGTTAATTTCAAGTATACATTTATTCATTTCTGCATTTTTCATCTAATTCAAATATATTTAAAACTTGAAGCAAAATTTGTTTATACAACATTATTGAAACATTATTACATTCAAAGTTTTCATAATTTTAAACAATAATTTCAAATCTAATTAATCTAAATTGATCTAAATTATACGAGGATTTTACATATTGTAAATAAATTATTTAAAAAAAATGTCCATTTCTGAAAATTAACTAGTTTTATAGTTTCGGATTTTCTGTTCTAATAGGTATATTATTCGTTACCGTCGGATGGGCAGCTGTTTCTATTAACTTTGTACATTTTGGATCCTCTGGTATGGATGATTTTACGTTTCAAAGTTTTTCAGAGAATATTTTATATTGAACAAAACAGACATTAATGCAATTGTCATTATGTTACATCCATTCTAATGCTATATTATAAATTGAATTTAAGAATCGCCAAATCAATTTTGGAATATAATTCTATAGGAAATTCTAAACAAAAGGCAATGTCTATAAAAGGATATAATTATTAAGTCTGAACCTATTAATGACTATATGAAATTAATGTTTTTATAATCCGTATTGTTAGTTTATTCGTCAATTAAAATAAGTAAAATCTTTACTTATTTTTGGATGAACATATTTTCCACTTATTATTAATCCGATGTTAAAATGTGAAAGTTTTTTTTTAAACATTATCCTATGTATAATTAAGGGCTAATTTCTAAGAAGATAAGAAATGAAACAAAGGAAACATTAATTTATCTAAATAAATCATTATAATTATTATACATCTGAAACGTTTCTTATTAAAGTTTAAGTATAATATGATAATTCATAAATGATATATTCAACTTATTTTGTTATTAATTACTTGTATATTTCAATTTTATTGTCAATATTGTTGTTATTAAAAATAGTTTTTTTATTTACAATTCATATTATTCAAATTTATTGTACAATATTTAAAATTAACGCAAGTGGATATTCATTTTATATACACGTGGTACAACGTTTAGAAACTTTAGACAATTATATTAAATAAATAACAAAAAGTAAAATATAATTTATTGGATTTTATATAGAGTATTAAGT
>JABFQC010004092.1:0-13108 GCA_022817085.1 Psilanteris sp. ZL-2020 | reverse complement strand
TGAAAGTTGGAACCCATTGTGACGAAATCGAGAAAAAAGGTACAGACGGCGCGTTCCAATATCAGTACTCGTTGTTGCAATGCAAAAATTAAACAAACCAAATTGGAACTGGTCGGAGTAAGGGTGATTGTCACCAAATTACGGTGGGAAGGAAAGAAAAAAAGAGTTCGGCGCTCGGTTGTAAACGGTAAGTCACGCATACGCTCGATAAAAGGAGCGTTTATAATAAGAAGCCGTGAAGAGGAGATAAAAACAGGAAACCGTAGCGACTCTCGTAATCGTAGAAAAAGGAACAATTTGTCGAGCGACGCTGGGCCTGTCGAATGATACGCTCGTGATCGCGCGTCATTTTTTCCCCGCGCCTCATCGCTCCCGGCTTGCTTCCCTCTGATCGTCCCTTTTCCGTCGCAAATGCAAAATCACAACCGGTTCTCGCCATTAACAACTTGTCGGGTTTCTTCCAAAGCGACGGCGCTGCGATTGCTCCTCGCTCCCGATGTTTTCCCGCAGTTGGGCTTTAAGCACGGACCAACCGAACGCGGTCGAGGCTAATTTCCCTTTACGAATCGAACGCAATCCAGCGGCGAGTCTCGCGCGAGTTCGGCGCGGTTTTTGCGCGGACAACGATCGCCTCTTGCGACGACTCTTTTCATATCGTTCGCCGTCGACAAATCCATTTGTCGAAGAACAAAATTTTGCGTTCTCGTTTTATTTCCAACTTATTACATTAAGCCCACTTTTATATGTATAACGTATAAGAGACCTTGATGTAATCACTGCTAAAAAAAGTGTCTTAGAATTTAAGACACAAAGTGACTTATTTGAGTCACCAGCAGTCTTAATAGAAAATACTGTGCGTTAGATGAAGACACTTGGGCGTATTAATTAAGTCGATTTGTGTCTTAAATAAGACACGTGTATTATATTACACACGGAGAAAAAAAGTATTGAAAATTACTCATAAAAGTAGCAAATCTGTAACAATGATGTTCAATATTGAAATAATACATTCAATATCAGAATTTTTTACAAAAATACACGTAATTTTTACGAATTTTATATGTACTATTTCAAAATAGAACACTACTGTCACACATTTGATATTTTATGACTAATTTTTAATACTTTTTTTTCTTCGTGCACTGAGAGAAATTTGACAGTAACAATTATCACGAATTATGTGAATTGAGCATTGCGACTGACAAATGATAATCTTTAACATGTTTCGTGTTAATTTTTAACATTTCTCGTGTAATTTTTTAACACATTTTGTGTTATATGTAACATTTTTAACGTATGTTATTCAACACTTTAATACAAAATATATGTGTTAAAAATTAACATTTAACATGCTAATGTTTACTACCAAATTTCTCTCCCTGTAATATTGTGACTGAAAATTACTATTTCCGGCACGTTATAATTTTTGTAATTTCAAACGACACAGTATGGTGGTTGATAAAAAGCAACTCGTCTTTGTTTACCTCGCGGCTATTTCACCCTTCACCCCGGTAATTCGCACACGCGTGCAATTTATTATCCGAATAGCTCTTACCCTTTTGCAACTGACCATGGTCCGCGTTCATCTTAGCCTGCAACAGAAAATGCTGCGCTTCACCAAGTAGAATGCTTGCACGCCGATTTCGGCTGAATGAAAAATAAATGTAATTTTTTTAAAGCGAACGCCTCACCTCGTAGCCTTGTTTTGCCGCGCGGCCGCCGCCCCAGTAGTCGCTTTCCTTTTCGTGCGAGTTGCATTGCTGAAACAAATTGTTAAATCTATATCATTTCCGTTCAAAATAAAGCGTCGCCTTACAACTACCGGCTTTGTCTGTTGAATAAGGAACAGGCGCGCTTCTGACGAACGCGCTTTGCGTTTGAATTTATCACTTATTATTATCCCGTGCGTTTTAACGTTCGGAGTCGTTGAATATTAGAAAAATGTATTAAAAAATGACATTCTTGGCCTGCTGCAGCGCCCGTTATTATGCTGCTGTATCGATTCGAATATCAATGAAATATCGGATACAATATTCATACGGCTTATAAAAGTTTGAGTGGTCGCAATCAACGAACTAATAATTTGTTTATTTTAATTAACATTTTTTACAGCACGACAGGGTTAATTATCGCGAGTTCATTGTTAATTTCAACCGCGGTAATAGACGGAATAATAATCGGTTGCACGTTTTCCGATACGCCGAAATTTAATTTCTGCGTTACGGTGGGCAAGTAAAATGTAAACTTTTCGAATAAATAATCCAGCGCCGAAACGAATCGCGTTAATTTTACAAAATGTCCCCAAATCGTGTCGAGACGCTTCTGCTTTTTACGCAAAAAACGTCGGCCGTTGCGAGATTGTTCTTGGAAAACAAAGGTCTCGTCAAATATAATCCGAGCAAAGTATTACTTTGATAAACTAAATGTTTCGTTTTGCGTACTTATATAGACTGTTTGACCGCAATTTCATCTCCGTGATCGTTTTGTTCGAGTTAATAAAGTTACGTGGCAAAAAATTGAATAAATTGTAATTTGAATAAATGTTTGGGCGGATTTGAGCGAAAAAGGTCATGAAAAGCGCTGATTTTTTTACATTCAAAAGTGAATTAAACGAATGCATTTGAGGATGTAAAACACGAGACAACGATTCTTTTCAAAGTAATTAACATTTTTTATAAAGTATTGCAGCTCAACGTTCATTTACATTCGCTTTGTTTACTGTATCGCCGCGTGAATGTTTTTACCATCACGACGTTAAGTAATGAATCGCAATTGCTTCGTGTCAATTGCAATAAATCGATGCTTCATGCGAGTAAACGCGTTATAATTTCAAAAAGGAGATAATAATCTCATTAATATTTGAAATTTTTAATTAATAAATTTAATTAACAGTAAATATGATAGATTTTTTTTTTGCGTTATCACTATCGGCAGTGCATTGCATATTTATTAGAATAATGTTTTTAATAATATTATTAAATTATATACATTTTATTTTAATTCGTCTTTCAGTTTTTCAATCGCGGAGAAAATTTCTCGATAAAATTTTCGATACCACATAACGAGGTTGTTATAAAATTCTGATTTACAAGGCAAAATATAATTTATTAGTTTCATATTATGTCAGTTATTGTTCCATAATCTTGCTTATATTACATGAAAGAGATTTCCGTGCAAAATATCCTTCCGTTAAATTATACTTATTAATAAATTTCATGCATCATTGACTTGTTTGTGTTTCGTCAAATAATAAAATACTTGAATTAAGATTGATTTTTAAGAGCTTTTTGAAGCCAAGTTTACCGTATACGCCCGTGTGTTATAAATTATTAATCAACGCGTGGGTCTGTAAAAAACATATTATACATAAATAATTCACGGTATTCATGGGATTCAATTGTTACAATTAATTTATTAATAATAGAGCGAGGCGTTGTAGCGAGATTTGTATACTCATTGACGCACATTTCCACAAACAAATTCGTAATTTTCGTGCGGTAACTCAAAATTGATGACCACAAGTTTCCCAGCCAATCTTGACTTATTATATATCAATAATTTAACGACTTTTCTATCGACGTTATTATACGTGTCCGCGTGTACTTTCTTGCAAAAGTCTTTTACTGTTGTTCGATAGAAAAATAAAGCTTTTACGACTTCTAACTGACAACGAATCAACTTTTAAATTGCCCGTCGAAACATTAAAATTCGTCCCAATTATAACTCTACATGCTGCATATTTGATAGTTATTCTTGAAAAAAAAATGATTCTCGTATTTTTTCAAACGAACGTAATCGCGCTTGAAAAAACATAACCAGCCTTCTTTCTTGTCGGTACAACAAAGAACGAACCTGCCCTAATATATATATCTTATTAAGAGCCGAGTGCGATATCAAATGATGTATATTCAGTCGGTGGAGACTTACTGTCGTGTACGCTCGATAAAATCGCGAAAGTTTCTACGATTGAGTTCTTAAGAACTTGAAGGGATTTTATAGTATACATATTTATGGAACAAAGTAAATAATTTGCGGCGACGTTTTATTGATCGAAATTTTGATTTCAAATGATTGGCGAATCGATTATACCTCGGCAGCGTCGTAAAAAATTTAAGTCGATTTTGTATTGAGATAAAGTGCGTGTGATGGCGAAAGTAATGACCGAGTTACAGCGTCGGCGTTTTCATCCCACCCCTTGTCAAGCAGACGAGAGGACATTCGATGAGAAATGGTCGAAATCGATGTAGAGGACGCGTCGCAAAAAAAAGAAAAAATACAAAAAAAAAAAAAGAAAAAAAGCGAGAATACAGGGGCAAAAGAAATGCGCGACACGTTGTAAATATATTGTCACTTTTAATGACGCGAGCGCGAAGAATTTAGTGTGTTTTTAGAAAGTCATATTTCAGCCGAGTTATAACTCATCGCGAACACCAATTTTCCGTTTTGTATTAAAAATAATGCAACTTTCGCGGCAACATTAAGACAAATTCTTGCTGCAAGCGGTTCTCAATTTTAATTCGCGCGACAATTTGTGCATCGTTAATTGGAACGAATGAGGATCATGAGGCGAAAATCATTTACTTTCAAACCTTGAACGGCCTTTTTTTGCGTGCGCATAGACGATTGCTTAAATGTCTAATAACGAGATTGGGAAATCGAACGGGCGTCAAAAAATTCAAGAAAAAGAGCCTGCAAATGTAATGGCGAGGAAGCGGCTTAAGAAGTTGGGGTAGGTCGGGTGTTGGGTCATGGAAATAATAGGTCAAACACAATTTTGCAACCTTTTAAGCGTCCTGCTAAGGTGTAACAAAATAACGCCCGACATGATTCGAATCTAAAAAAGGGTGTTATTGTTTGAAAAACCGCACAACAATTTTACAAAAACTAACAAAAAATTGCTTCAATCAAACCCTGTACATTGCGATGTTTACAACATGACATCGCAATAAACCGATACCGGGCGTAATAAATACGCCATAAGTTGAGGGCATTTGATATTAGACGTCGAATGAACGTCTGATCGTAACGCAATTGCATGAACGGCAGCTAATTCGAGCGTACGCGTCCAAGTTGTGTTTAGACACCCGAAGTATTTGATCGGCAAAAACTACAAAGTCGTAAAAATGTTGAGGAACGGAGGGATCGGTGGCGCTCGATGGTCGTAAATTGCGCCGGATCGCGCTTGCGGAGGAAGACGCGGAGTTGTATGAGGGTCATTTAAGATCGAAGAGGGTTAAACTGGAAACATGTAAAAGAGAAGCAGCGATGTTCTCGGGTGCGAAGAGCAGACGAGAAGCAGGCGAGGAGCAGACGAGGAGCAGGCGAGGAGGGTGGCTCGCACTTCTGACGGGGATGGTCTAGACACAACACAGACGGTTAGCCGTGAGCGGGGGTGGCAGGCCTGTGACCTTGGACATCACTCGGGTTTCTATGGAGATAAACAAGCCTCGAGAAAACGAACGCGTTCTCTGTCACCGTTGACGCGCTTGCGTGCGTCTTTATGCGTGGGCGCGTAACTTACAACATGACGCGCATCATTTGGCCGATTGCGTAATCGCGCGTAGACACAATAGACCTGACAAGATACGTAGACGCCGTGTGTATCCCCCACGCACCTGACCTTGAGACGATATTCGACCTTGGACATCGCGCTCCAGACGGGCGACCAACGTTTCGACTCGGATCTTGTAATGCCCATTCCGTCGCTCGATTGATTTTTCGTAAGCCTTCGACATCGCGCGATTGTCTTGTATCGCGCGCCAATTGCGTAACCGTTTATTTTGTTAGTCTGCGGCAACTTTTTGTCCTTTTAACTGTCCGCTGATGTCATAAGTCAAACAAAACAAATTATTATTTATGAATAGACGCCGCACAAACAAAGCAGCGCCGTCCGTTTTATTCGCTTTTTTGTGTCACCGAGTGTTTGATCATTTGGCATCAATTTTTCCGTCTAACCATAGTGAATTGCGATCTCGCGCGGCTACAATGTATGTTGCTCAACCGTAATGTTTCACTGATCATGCTTTTAATACTTTTTTTTCGTTAAGCGTAAGACCCATTATTGGGATTGGTTTGTGAAACATCATTTAAATTAATTTGTACATTGATTCGGTGTTTGCGTTAGCATTAACGAAAGGCACATTTAACGCGCTTAGAGATTGTAGTCTTACTGTGTACGAATGCGAAACGTAAATATCGGAGAATAATTCTGTATTTCAGTTACATACGTGCAGATTTTCAATTTATAACTTTTTGTATTGTAATTTGTACCTTTATTAAAACACACAGCACTTTTTATTGTTTCTTATACTCAATAACTCTCTGCGTTGTTACTGCTAATATAATTATATGCAAACAGTTTGTAATTATTTATACTGTCTTTTTTTTGTTAAATAAACAAATTAAATGCGTCGATTTATTTGTTGTTGTTATAAAAACTAACAAAACGTTTGAACAAACATCTTCTTATGAGTTTGGTTTGATATTTTAACATTATTAATTTAACATTATTAATTTTTTATCATTACAATACATTAATTTATTTTTTTTTGTACATTATTAATGTACAATTATTGTATACAACTAAATATTTGTTTAATTTTTTAAGTAATGACAACTTTTTTTATATATTTTATAATACTGTTAAATTGTATAATTGATCTTTTTACACAGTAAATAAAATTACGTTTAAACGAACTAATTTCATTTCATTTTATATGATTTTAGATATTGACATTAACTTTATCATTCGACTTTTAATTTCAACTATTTCATTCTCAAAATTAAATTTACTTAAATAACTTTACATCATAGTTCACAATATTTTGGCAACGTTTCGATCCTTGCGTATAAATCATTATCAAGTCCCCATTAATTTAATTATGTAATTAATATATTCATTAGTTCATTAATAATTGAAAAATTACTAACAGATAACCTTAACTTTCAAATTAATTTGATATAAAATGTTATATGTTTTTAGATAGCGAGTTATAATAAGTGAAAAACATATAACATTTCATATGATATGCATATATATGTTAAGTCTTTTATATATACATTTCTAAGTAGGAATACAGTTATACTGAATTCATTAAAACACCCACACAATATATATTATTCATTTATTGTTCATAATATTTTATTTATTAAATATAAAATAATATATACCATAGCGAATGGTAATCGGCTTCTTGAATTTCGTATCCGTTAAAGGATATAATGTGGAAAATTTTTATTCAAATAAATGCTGAAGTGATTAGTTACTCTATCGATCCATCATGTATTGCCAACATCAAAATTTTAACCCTATTCTCTTTAACCGAGCTCTAATGCGAGCGTCGAACAAACTTATCAATATTATATATTATATATTACATTATTGATACGTTGTACCTCTAACTACAACAAAAATTAAACGATTTCATTACGATTAATTATATTCCTTTCGTACCTGCAGGATAATAGTGTTTAATCCATCAATTTTATTATTCTATTTTTGTACATAACGTATATTCTTCGGTTTTCGAGGAGTCAACAAAATCCTTCACTCTTCATTCTTAAATTATTTTGGTTTGTTTCAATTATTCTCCGATCAATCATTACATAATTAGATAAATGTATTTTTGCTGGTTTATGCAGTCACTCGATTACTCTTTTATTTTCAACATAATTCTATTTATGCGTACGAGTTGCAATCATTTACATTAAATTTGTCGTCCTGTTGTCGGAAATTAAAAATACGCTTAAAAATGAGAATACGTCTAAATATATATAACATTTTGCAGTAGTATTAAAATAATGTGAGCGAAACGAACAAGTATGTAAATCTATGCGCATCATTAGCGGCGCGACTTAATTCGTGCAAATTATTTTACTCGGACCATGTGGCGGTAAATTAATACGTTAACCTTTTTTCTAGACTAAGTTTAATTGTTGTTTTGGACGGAGACAAGTCGGAGGTTGGCTCGGTATAAATGATAATAGAAATGTTGCGCGCAAAATTTTTTTACGGACTTGAAAAATGTTCTTACGCCAAGTGCTACGTGACCACGCAACATTTACTTGAAGCACCGTTCGACAGTCGAACATTTCTTAAAGCTCAAATGTTATTCGCCCAAAACCCGAAACGCTCGAATGTGCGCGTGCGCGGCGCGCCGCTGTCATGTGTTCATTAAAAGCATTGTTATTTCCTTTTTGCCGAATTAGGCATCGCTTAATTAGTTTACAAACATAATAAGTGGAATAATAATAAAATACATAAAGTGATTTTAAAATAACGCTCGTGCACTTTTATGTCGTAAGAAGAATATGTCTAAAATTTGGAGCAAAAAGTTTTAATTAAACTTCGTTCCGTGAAAATAAATATTTTTTCTAAAGACAAAAAATGTTCATTTCTATTTACAACTTCAATGCGGATGCATTGCTGAAAACTTTTTGCGCGCTAAATAAATAAAATTATAGTAAAAAGTTTAATCAAAATTTTATGTTGCAAATTTTTACGCATGATACTGCCTAGTAAAATGAATTGATAGACACTTGGTGAGATTACAAAAAAGTACGGCGTTAAATAATATTGAACGGCAGGTAAGGTCAATAAAGGTGAGCGTCGAACGTGGGCCAAGTGTCGACTCATCAATTTTGAATATCGGCTTGCATAAATTTACTCTCTTGCTCGAATAATATTAAAATAAAAAACTAAATTCGAGACCGCCACGCGACTAACGGCGGATACATACTTTTTAATTTAATGCGTGGTTAAGATCAAATATGAATAATTTTCGTCAGAATAGAACCGTTTGCGCGCTTATTCAAGTTCAAATGAAAGTAAACTTCCTTGATTTTTTACCAAGCAGTCATATTTTCCCATTACTATTAATACAATTGCCATATGTCATCGCCGCGAATATAACCGTCTCTGAATTCACCTATAAGTTTTTTAATACAATCCAATCCCATTATCATGTAATTTAAGCATGGTTTATATCCTCATCCATCCGAGGATGATCGAATCGTATTTGTCGACTCAAAATTTGAATGCGTCTCGTGATTAGATAGACGAGTTAGGAAATTAAACATAAACTGGTGCTCAAATTTGATGCAAGATTTTATCTAACGTTTAGCCAGCCGAATTCAATTGCCACTGGGCCTGTAACTTCGGAAGAACGACAGTCGTAATTTTTGCAGCTACAGCGACGGCCGGCGTACACGTCAAACACGGATATCCACTTCGGTCAGAGATTTTCCGCAAGTCCAATAAAGACGGTCGCGCAATGCTGTGGGAGAATCCGAGGAACAAGCCTGCCGGAGGGCGGGCGGAGGGGGAGGTTTTGGGAACAAAAACGGGGTCATCTTCTGTTTGAACGAGGGTCGGTCAAAAAATATCAACACCGCGCCGACTACAGGTGGCTCCCGATCATCCTTGTGAGAAAATCTTGAGGATAATTTTGGACGCGTCGTCCGGTTGTTCGTCCCCGCGGGAAATCATTCGGCACGGAAATAAAACAAGAAGAGGAAGAGCGGAAAAAAATAGACAGAAGAGAAAGAGACTATGTCTTTGCGGCTAGTGCCGGAAATCATGCGATCTGTACGTTTCTATTTCGATCGAAGATGGGGTAGACTGGGACGAGGGAATGGAAGCGAGGAACAAAAAAGGAGAAGACGAAATGAAGGGAGTAGGGGCTAGGGGGAGAGATGAAAAGAGAGGGCGATAGACGTAGCTGTTGGTGTTTCGAACGAATATTGGGGAAACGCTCTAATTACTGCTGCTGCGCGTCTCGCATTCGCCGTTTCTCACGCAGGTTTATTTTTAAATTTGGAGGCTTCGTATTTTTGATCGATAACAAGTGTCGCGAGAATTCGGGGTGAGAAGCAATGGCATTTCCGCGAAAGCGACTGGTGTATCCTTAAAGCGTAATTTTTCACGACCAAGCCGCGTTAAGTGGCATTCCTGTTGAGTGGACTCGTGTGATTTTTTTTAATTAATATTACTCTTTAAATTAAATTTTATCGCGCGCCGTTATTTCCTTTCCTTAAGCTTTGCACGCTTTCCTTGGATTTCCATTTTTCATTGAATATAAGAAAAGCGCGTTTCGCGCGCTAAATTGTCAAGCACAAATTTCATTCGCGGCTTGTTTCCTAATTATGTGTAATACAAAATTAGATAGACTTGATTTTTAGTGGAAACATCTGAAAACAATGCACTTGACATACATTCGATTTTGTCGCTATTGATTGCATTTTAGGAGATGGCTTTGGCGTTGAGCCCAGAAATTCAACTTTGAAGGTAGATCAACTGGTTTATAATGTGGTAAGGCGTAAAAAAGTGTAATCGAACAACGTGAATACGGTCAATAAAATTTGACTTGGGTTGCTATGACAGACGTGTTCTCTTGCTTTATCTTACGAATTTTTTTTCTTCTCGCTATCTGTATAATGTTTATTAGGAGATCTCACTAATTCAATTTTGTATGTTTAGTATATATAAGTTTTGTTCGAAATTATACTAAATACGAAATTATTGTTTTGCTACATCCAATATACATAAACGCAGTTATTACTTTTTTATAACTTTATTTTAAATTATTCGAACTTTTGTAAAATGTGACTGTCATTGAAACTTTTGCAAAACTTTGTTACTAAAATGTATCAAATAATCAAAGATTAATCTTTAAACTGTTATTTTATTATACAGACAAATATAAAAATACACTCATTGTAAGTTGATTAATCAGTTTTATGTCAATATTTGTAATGTTGAATTGTTCATGTTCACTTTAAATCTTAATTAATATCTTTAAATCGTTTCTTTCAAAATAACTGTTATGACTAAATTAAACTTTAATTGTAATAAAATTTGTACATACATATTCAAATATAAATGCTTTACGTTCATCTTATCAATTTTAATACAAACTAGAGATAATTATAATTATCTAAATTATCTTTTAATAGTTTATAATAATTTCTAAGGAAATAATAACTCCTAAATACAACTTTATGCTCTATTGAATCTATATTATACATTGAATTAACTAAAATTATAAAATATAAAATAATTATTTATATATTTGCAACGTCGAGTATTTTCATTGTTTTTAAAATGGTGGATCACATTTAACAGTATAATAAATGATTTAATTCTATAATGTATATTTCTTAAATGATGGATCTTTATAAAATATATTTTCATATATTTAAATAGAAGGTAATTGCATTTGTAATAATAAAAAAAAAAATAATAAAATCAGTATCTTCAAATATCTTATTTATATTAATAAGAATCTTAATTTTTTATAAATTTGACTTTTTATAGACATTTTAGTGAGCTTTTTATAAACAGGAAAATATATATTTGTCCGTTGTTTCAAAAATACTTTTTTTGGAGTACGATCTACTTGAAGGACCTATAAATAAAAAAAATATTTCGATTACATTTTCACATTAATAATGCACGAGGAAAGCCTTCAAATCTATACATAATGTTATATTAAATCGTCGATTAATTCAAATTTCTTTGTTACATGTAATTGTACAATTCATAATGATGGCTCAAAAATGTATTATATAAATAAATTAAATTCATAAATATGTAATTATTAATCAAACGCGTTGAATATGCAAAGATATTTATAGTTATTTATAAAATGTTATTTTTACTGTTTATTAAATATTGTTTATATAATAAAATTGCATTAAAACATAAAATTTGTTATATACGGTTGAAAGAAAATCGATTAACTTACAATAAACAAATGTTTTTGAAAATCTGCAGCAGAAAAATAAGTTAAAAATGATGTATATCAAAAATAATTTCGTCTGAAATTATGATTTTATTGATTGCTGGATAATGAAAAACAATTTTTGTTGCACAGTTAAGCAGTTAAAACAAAAAGCTACCATTTTGATATCGAATATTTTTTTGTAAGGTTACCGAGAAAAAAAGTACTTGATAAACGTCTGTCACGCTCCTGTACCAAAGTTCAAAAAATTGTAACTTGCGCAATTTTAGTTAAAATGACAAGTAAAAAAATACATTTCATTTTATTACGAATAAAATCATTTGGAATGGAAAAACGAACGAATGAATGAAAATTTATCGCGTTCGGACAGTCGAAAGACAGAGACTGGTAATTATTATATATAAGAAATCATGAAATTCAAAAAACGAATTGTGAAAATTATCAAGTGCACGAAGATTGATGAATATCGATTTACATTATAATACGTTTAAAATGATAGGAAGAATGCACGCAAAAAGCAAATCTAATTTCTATAATTCATCGCGGATTAAGATACACCGAATTCTGTATTTGACTGAATTATATTATATCATTGTTAAAGATTGTCGAAGTTTTTGCAGCGAATTTAAATTAGCATAATGTGCAAACGAACGTCGCACAGTAAGATCAATAAATATTCAATTTGTTCACATAAAGCCGCGCGTTTTGTATATAATTTGTTTTTCATGCGTTGCCATTTTAAACGAACATTTTTGCGCGTTACATAAAAGTCTTTGGACTACAAAAATATGTATATGCGTTAATAAAGAAGCAGAGGAATACGCGCGCCTTTCGCAAAGACTTGAATTGAAATTCCCCGAAATAACTGATTTTACACTAACGTTACGTTACAAGCAATGTGCATTTGATTGAGCCATCGAAATTGGAATTATTGACAAAAAGGGGTAATTAATTAAACCGCACGCAACTCGCGGGCACATCAACATTTGCTGCGGCGTATTTCTTTTCGCGTACGGCAGCGAAGACACGCGCGTATCCGACGCTCGGTCGCGGATAATTTGATGCGCAAATATTACGGAGCGATATGGAATCGGGACGAGGCGCGGGGCGCGCGGGATCGATGCTTGAATTGGCATTACACGCGAAAAGACAGTCCGAAAGTTTCGACGGGCTCACCTTCGCGGTGAATCTGAAAGCAAGAGTAACAAAAAAAAAAAAAAAAAAAACAAAAAAACAACAACCGCCAGGAGAGGCCACCAACCCCCCCGTACACTACACTCACCCCCCCACACCACACCCCCCACACACCCACCCTCACCTCATAACATCCCACCACAATACACACAACAATACAACATACTATTAGT
>JABFQC010004091.1:0-13109 GCA_022817085.1 Psilanteris sp. ZL-2020 | reverse complement strand
AGTATTGGCTGAGTACTGTCAGTCGACCGTCAATAAACTATACTGTGCCAGTCATGTTTCTTTTGTCACTACTGGCGGAGTATCGAAATTTCTACATGGGTAGAGAACTTCATATATATAGAAATAAAGTCAATTAGATACTAGTTTGGATGCATCAACTGATCAAATAAATCAATTTCTATTTGACAATATTGCTACGTCACCCAATAATGTTAATCATTTTCCTTTTCCCGTTTAATTTAAATCTCCTGATCTCACGTCTAATAAAGATTTCGCTTTTTATTCCTTTAAGCAAAATTATTTCAAATTTAATAAAACTATCCATTAAATACATACATAGAAAATGGTTCTGTGAGAAATTACAAAGTTAGTTCAGTAGTAGATGAATATAATGAAACAAATTGCATAATATATAAATTTAATAGTTTTTTATTCATTCTCATATACAATAAATTACAAATAAGAAAAAACTAGAATAATCATTACAAACTCCAATATTATTGACATTTATTAAAAGCATAGTTCATGTTTAGAAGACGATCTTAATTTATTTACATACATTAAAAACCGAATACTGAATTGCTGACTTCAATTAGTTCTTATTTTGGCTTCTCGGAAGTGATTATGTGTTTTATGTAGTATATATGATTATATATAGTATATTTATATATATGATTCAGTACACATAATTATTTAAACCATACACTGTAAATTCATAACGTAAAATTCCCAAAAAGTTTACATAATATATCACGTAAAAATAACATTTATGAGTAATTATACGTATTTTTCTAAATATTGCATAAATTGTTCGAAGAATACGTAAAATTACACGATTTCTGTAAATTTATAGGTTATGTCTCTAGAGTGAGTCGTATTCATAGCAAGTTAAAAATTACGTTTTTTTCGAAAAATTTCGTAAAATGTAATGGCAACTGAATTACGTTATATATTACGTATTTTTACCGAACTGGGTTTACAGTGTAGGATTCAATTTAAAGTTATGTGGAGATTGTTTGAAAATTAATAAACATACTGTTATGGTTGTGATAGGACATAATTTTAATGTACATTTAGGACTTTAGAAAAGGAGTCGGTAGAGGTTCAAAAGAATAAAACTATTTAGTTTCGAGAAATATATACATTTATTAAATGTTATAAAATCAAAGAAGAGGAGTTCTTACAAACATATGGCGGGCTAATTTAATATAAAAATTTCATCGTCGTCTATAGTGGGACGACTGGTCTCATCAACGAATCTCGACTACTGTTAAAAAGAAAAATTAAGAAGAATTAATTTAAGTAAAAAAAAATTATTATGAAAATTAGTTCAAAACATATGTTGAATGTTTCAGTTCGAGCGTAACAAGTTGTCAAGCACATCATTTCACACACTACATAGATTAAATTAAAATTCGTATCCCCATAAAGAGCGAAATTTTAGTGATAAAATATACACTAATATTTTGGTGTATAACAATTACAAAGGAATTTAATCACATAATCTATATAAGTAAAGGTTAGGGAAAAGAAATAAATCAAAGTAATAGTTTTCAGAATGAATTAAAAAAAATATTTTTATTCTAACCTTATATTAGGTATTCATTTTGAGATGTTTCGATGAGTTCTCACAATTTTCTCAGCGAACTTCAACAACACAGACAGATAATACAATAAAATGAAAGAAAAGTGAGAACTCGCAATAAATAAGAAACGAGCAGTACAAGAGTCTGAGGGGTTTATATATTTCTTGCACCCCATCGTCTACTTTTTAGAAAGTTCAATGTGAAATGAGGAGGTTCTAATAAGAATAATAACATAAAATATAACTACTCAGAATTTAAATTTGCATTACCTATGTAATTATAATTATAATAATTAGTCATGAATTTATTGGGATCTTCTGACAAGAAAAATAATAAACATCTTTTCGCAATGCCAGAAAAACTATATAGTTTCGTGCGGATGTACTGTTATGATAGGACGAAATGCAAAGCTGGTTTCAAGTTTAGCAGCAGTTGTGTTTACAGAAAGATACACTTCTAATTTTAAGATTATTATCTTAACTCCGAAAGAACTGTCTTTGTTTTATCAGCCGATGCAACGTTTCCTGAAGTACGATTTTGAATTGTCACAAAGTTGCCAAAAATGAATGTCAAAATTCTACTTTATGTCAATTACTTTACAGTTTTTCATTGTCATAAGGAGGATATATACGATTCCATCATAATACTAATTATAATAATTCTATAATGTATTTTTCATTTGACGTTGTTTCATAAATAAAGATTGATAATTATTTAAGTTACCATGCATTGTACAATTATGTACTCTTGTATTAATTTCAATTCTGTCTTATATACGACTAAATAATTCAGTATTCACTTGAAACAGTTTGATGGCATTAGATGAATGAAATGAAAAATTGAAATATCTGAACTCTCTAATATAAAACTATAATGATCAATAATTATTTTCTTAAAATACAGGTTTTGTTTGGATGTAACCTGAAAATAATAAACAATATTAAATATTTTCATTGTATACTTATTCCAAATATGTGTGTTTATTAAATATTATGTTTTTACTCTGTTGAGCTCTTAGACTTTGCCCTTATAGAATTTATTGATAACATACTGAAAGTTTTATGCGGCCATTATTGTTATAAGCTTATGATGTTTACATAGTAAAAAGATTAAAAATTCAGATATTAATAATGTTTTTAAGACAATTTTAAATATTACATTATTCAATACATAGTTTAAAAATTCAGAAGTTAAAAAAAATTATCAAGATAATTTGTTCTTAATTACAATATATAGAAAATTGTTAAAGGAAATTATTATCTTATATTGCACAATGGAAAGAGATAACTTTTCTTTCTTTATTACTTAACAATTTTATAAAGGGGATCGCAAAAGAGACACGTCGAACCAAAGTCAAGACGGGTCGTGAACGAGACGCTCTTTTTACTCTCTCTTACTAGAGCAATGTCTATTTAAAGAGAAGCAAGCAATGTTTGACCAAGCAATTGAAATGTTGTCTACGTAATGTTGCGCCTCTAGCGGCGAGTTGACAAAACGCACAAACTCGGAAATCTTTTTAATTAAATTAAATTAAAATATAAAAGTAAATTATGTTTTATTAGTTTTATTGTTATTTATAGATTATTTTAAATATTGTATTTCGAAAAAAGATTTAGTTTTATTGATTTTGTTCGTGTAATGATTTTGTGACTAGCAATATAGAAAATTTAAATTGGAAAACTAAATCTACATTAGCCTAATTCTTATAATGTATTATTTAATATATTAAATATATTCTATAATAGGTTTTTATAACATTATATTTTGCATAATGGGATTGTACTCAGGTTTTAATCGATACTGTAAATTATTTTAAATTTATGTAGAAACCTATATATACGTCAACATTCAAATTAAAATTCTAAAGTAAAATATCATGATTTTAACCAAATTTAAAAATCACTTACTAGCTCGTACGATATTGAATTCTATGTAAAGCAAAATATTAAATGAAAGCTCTCCTCACCACTTTACTACCACTTTATACGATTACATGTTTTGATTCAATAATTTAGAAGCTAAACAGTATTTGTATTGTTCAAATATTCTACACGTAGAAAGTATCTATGTGACATTAATAAAGGTTTAGACATTAAAAGATTAGTACAGATTTCTTTACTTCAATATGTACCTAGATATTCATAACCTCAATATAATGAATTCATTCAGGAAATTAAATGTAGTAATATTATATCAATTATTTTATTTCCTTGAAAGCAGATCATCAACTTAAAAACTCGATATATTTATTAAACCGCGTTCAATAAATACGAAATCAATTTCACAAATGAAATATGAATACGAATAAAGATGAAACATACACCTTCATAGTATTTACCTAATTAATGACTAAAATAATTATTAAGAAAAAATTAAAATCAGATCGATTTCTTTAATTATATTTCACGTAATATTATTTCGTTCTAATTATATTAAAACTCTCAATACAATTATTATTATAAATATTTAATACTAATGTATCTCTACAAATCTCCATCAATGATCTATATTGATTACTTGTTTTACTTTTGTTTACTCAATTTTTCATATAATTATTTTCTAATAATATCAAAAGTGTAAAATTAAATGGCAAACTTGACAGTCGAACTTTGAACAACAAATTAAGACGTCAAAAATCTGCGGTTAATCGGACACTTACCAATCAAAGTTTGAAAATAATTCTCCGTCTCCCTTCCTCTTTATATCTATCTCTAACTTCTCTTTTCGTTACTCATTTGTAATAGTCCCCATTCCTGTTCGACATCACACTCTACCCCTTCATTTGTTCTTCCTCGTCTTTTTCATTTCCCCTTTTTCGCACCCCCATCATTGTTTGTTGACATTCGTGATCATTAAATCTGGTCGCTCTAGCGTAAGTACTGTCGATCCCTCGCAAAAATAATAGCGCTTGAGCAATAAAGGATTTTTCGATCCTCAAGTGTGAATAAACGCAAGCTGTCGTTATAGCCTTATTCATTATTGCATAAGGCAGCTCGACAGGTTTGTGAGTGTTGTTTAAAAGTGCCCTCGTGCGCATCGACGTGTATTGTATATGACGTACGCGAATCCACTTGCTATTCCATTAACGTGATCGCCAATGATCGATATCACACGTACCGGATATCACATTATCCGCAGCACAGTTTCGCAATGACAGAATCGTCCTCGAAATTAACATAAATCTTTTTTGTCCTCGCATTGTTAAATGATCGGTTGAGTCGCGTCATTAGTTCCATCGAAAATTAGATGAATGGTGCCAATTGAAATTTCGAAAATATATTATTTCACTTTCTCCTATTCTTACTCAAATGCCATTTTACGGGTTATTTAATATTCTGCATAATGATTAATATACGATACACGCGCAGTAAAAACGAAACAATAATGAGAGTGCGTGTATATAATTGTTGTAAATTATAAATTAATTGGCTGCTGTGTACATAATTAAGCATATATATACATTGAAGTTAATTACCATAAACAATTAACAGATTTAGAGTACGTAGAATAATGAGTTATTGCACATTTAAAATCATTTAAGGCAATTTTGAATAATATTATTGTTGTTGTTGTCAATACGGTTTTATCTTTTATGGTATAATTTTAAATATTGTTTGTTTTAACATTAGATTGTGTTGAAAACTATAGTTGTAGTTCATGTAGTTTGAAATCAATGATTACATTTAATCATTTAAAATCACTAATTAGTATATTTTTAAAAATATTACTAATAATCAGAAAAAATATTACATTTTTTTAACTTATTTAGTACTTCTTGTTATAAAAAAACTTTAAAAATCACATTAAATACATAACTTGTTTCTGCAAATTGTCATTTATAATAACTTTTCCCGAGTCTATAAATCATCAGTTTCTTATAGCAATACGACATACGAGAAATTAATGTCATTCATTTCATTATCAAGCGACGTAAAATATAGCTGTATTATAATAAAATGACGTAATTTGTAATTATAATGTATACATTATGATAAATGATACCGTGCATTTTCCAATGAAAAAAAAAGACATACAGTGACTCATTCTACAGTTATATTTACAACGAAAACAATTTTTCATGAATATACATTTCTATCGGGTTGTCCTTTTCAAGCTAGATATTTAAATTTTCTAGTAAATTTACATTTGATCGGTGTTTTAAGCAAGCATCGTAATTTTACATAGTTTACCAAAATCAAAAACGTTGAATTAAATCAGAATAAAATCAGATCTTGAAATTTAAAATAATGCGAATCTTGGTAGAAAAGGATGCAAATTGCTACACGGTGTGGGTCATTCTTAATGAATAAGATGCAGCATGCGATACATCTTCGTTATGTAGTTAATGTGGAAGCATGACCTAATTAATTCTAATCCTCGCATGTATATACATTTACAAACAATGCGGAACAATTCGCACCCTGACTTTGCGAAAGCACGTGTTTAGTCAGGCGTGCTAAAATGTATACTGTCGCATGCTGGACATTTCTGAAATATTTCCAGTGTCTCTGTTATGAAGCAAGTATGGCAAAGACGGGAGGGTAAAGAGATCGCAACTCAGAGACGGAGTTAGTGCGAAAAATAAAGAGGGCGATAGAGTAAACGGATACACTGCGTTGAAACGAGCCTTGGAGGACTATAGGGACACCCGCAAATCCAAGGGATAAAAGTGGGATTTAGAGCTCGAGATGTGTACCGTCACGTTTCTCTCATCTCGTAGATATGTCTTCCGATGACGATGTCCGATCATACGCCAGTCATCGCATTTTATTGCAAAGTTCACGACAATTCACTATAAAATAATTTCCATATGATTAATGCAAGATTTTATCTGTAACGTTAAATAAATTTGGAATAGGGTTATAATATTGCAGTTATTTGTTTATAAAAATACGTTAAACAATATAAATACTTTTATGTACAGTATATATATTTACTTTATACGCGTTTCTGTTATATTTCTTAATTTAACTCGAAAAATTGTTTCTAAACGTTAACTATGTTATTACAAGATATATGCCATGTTTTTCTAGTAGTACAAGTATGTATAGCGTCAGACACATAAATACGAGCTTGAAATTAAAATTTGCGTGTCATTCCTACGTAGCAAAGGGATAACTTTCCGTAATTAAACGAGAACGAGTAAAAGTTTGTAAGTCGTTTAAATGCCCATTCCTCTTATACTTGCATTTTTAGATTTTATTATTGGACAACTTGTTTGTACTTATACTTTTAATATTTGCTCGAAAGAAACACAAATCATTTTAAATGTAAATACGTAGGTTCTCAATAGTTTAATAGATTCTATTAAAAGGTTATAATTTCTAGAATTTTATTTCATTTAACCATACTCTTTGGCGACGAAAAATATAAAGAACATTTATAAGCAATTATATACAATTTACTGCATGCGAATATTAGAAACATTTAAAGTAAACTATATCAAGAATTTTATTGGTATATTTTTATATACAATATATTTTTTATAGATTTATATAAACAGTATTTATTACGTTATATAATACGCTCGAAACGTCATATAAACTATTTTCTTACACGTGTTGTATGATAATGAAATTCTATTTGAGATTTTTTCAGAATTATAATTTACAAACGTAACTCGGCTGTTCCTTTTTTCTTCTATTTTCCTTAAAAGACTTTCATCGCCAGCTACTTAAGCCCTCGTGCACAAACACAATATCAATAAAAGTATACTGTTACGGTTTTCATTATACCGTTAACGTTTTTCGGTACGGTGTTACTGTTCATTTATTCTGTTTTCGCTCGGATTGTTCGAGACAAATGGCTAATCAAAGTTTGTAAAGTGGAAATGGTAACAACGCATCGTTACTTTTACGGATTTCGCGTGCTTCAGTCCCTGTGCCACCGTTTCTTCCACTTTGACAGCTGTGAAATTGCAACAGTCCTTATACAAGTTGTGACACGTATACATTCTCAAACAGGATTATGACTTTTACTTCTTGTTCCGTTTTGTATATATCGATCTCAGTTTTCTCGATAGTTGTCTGATAGTTAAAAGTCTGATTTCTATTTGCAAACAAATAGAGAAACAGACAAAGACAGTAGGTTCATATGTCATCACATATTAACATTAATTCTTGTTTTTTAAAGCAATAAAATAATTATAAATTTCCACAAAAAAAAAACTAAAAATATACATATACTTTTATATATAATGTGAATAAGTTTTATTTCATTCCGATGTGGTAATTCTATTTCATTCTTAATAATATTATACTTTTTTACTTTATGACAGTAAATTATTAATACAATCACTTGTGCGAGATAATTTAAAGAATCCTATATACATAAGTATACGTGTCTAATTTATTTTTTTTTTAATTTGATTTTTTTAAAATTCTATTTCCCATTTTGTTATTGTTCTTTTAAATTCATTAAATCCATTAAATTTTCCCATTTTAAACCTAGTTAGTACATTCATTAATGTAAATTATATAAAAGCTGTTTGTTTTATATGAAAGATTTTTTTTGCAAAATGTCCATAAGGTAAATTAAACTTTCCCGCAATAAAATGATTTTTTCATACGACATAACAAAAATCGTATTATGATACCGCACACTAGTACACCCTCCGGATCACTTTTAATCTAACAAATTACCCTTTCTTGTTAAACGCAGTATATATATTTATTTCCTTCCCTCGTCGCATTTCAAAAAAAACCTCTCTAAACGGAACAAATATTATCGCAACTGAATAAAGTAGCGTTCGTATTCGTAAATAAACATCCATACGTTCGCAACCATACCCTTTTCAACCTCTGTTTGATGATGATGATGATGATGAATATTAGGTCTTGGGGAGTTGAATATTACCATCGGTGACTTAATTTTGCTATGACTGAGATTATATTGTTTATTTGTTGTTTACCAAGGTCGGCTTATAGGCATTAATAAATTGCAATTGCTCGAGCAGACAAATAAAATCAAGTTCCACCCCTTGTATGTTTACAGTCGAAACCCGAATAAATGAATATCACTGACTTCATCAAGTCGAACAAATATTTAGTCGAGCGAGTCGTAATTTAAACACTAACATTGAATGAACCGCATGAATAACGATGTAAATAAGCACACAGGGAATTATGCATATGTATTCAAAAAACTTGACCCTGATAATAATTCCAGGATCATGAAAATTCTTTCTCTTATACATTATTGATCGACGCACTTGGTGGCTACGGATTTATCATATGATTAGCAATTCTCGCGTTATCGATTCGAAAAATGATCGCGGGCTTGCAACATTATGTTAGGTAATTGATTCATATTTGGGATTAGTTACGATTTGCAATATACTTCCGGTGCGATATCCCAGAAGATCTTAATTTCAATTGGTACAAGGGCCATTAATACAATGATAAATTAACCATCACGCTATAATAAATTATACATAATATAATACTAATTTAATAATAATAATAATAATAATAATAATAATAATAATAATAATAATAATAATAGGCTACCGATTTTGCACGTACTCCGATGTTAAATTATTTTCGATTTCTTTTAGTTCTTCCTTTATTTCTGTTGCTTGGCTATATCAAATAAGAGTATATATTGAACAAAACATCTGAAATAAATTTGTTTACGCGCGTACGTCCATGAGCTGCGAATTGTTATATCGAGTAATTTTACTTTCTGATAATTCTCTGAAAGTATAACAAAAGAAGTTGCACGAGAACTATTGATAATTTATGTGTGTATACATATTGAAAATATATATAATGTTTCAGGGTATGGGCAAGTGTGCTGTCTGAATAATAAATTTAAAAAGGTTTTAATTTTAAATGACGAGCATCGTGAATCATTAGCGTAATGATAAATACGCGCATCTCATGCGCTTTATTAAAACAATCTACAAGTTTAATACTAAATGATATATTAATTATTAACTTTCAACTTGTCAGTTCGCTAAATGTCTAAGTAACATAAAGATTAAACATTTTATAAATAACATAAATACGTATAGTTATTTTAGAAAATACGTGGCATAATTAAAATAATTGCTGACTATTATAATTATTAATTAACAATTACTAAATAATTACTTGAAATTGTAATGTACGTATATTAATTATTAATATGAATATAACGAATGTATACTTTTCTATAGAATTCGGACATAATTCAGCATAAATTACGTTAATTGTTTCTGATCAATTTATTTCAATATTAAATATTTTCAATGCGCCAATTTAATATGGACATTAATCGATGTAATATGTAGCTGAATATATAATGTATTACATAATTTGTGTATAATATATAATCCTATATATTATATATGCATGAATTTATACAATATCAGCAGTAAACAATAATTGTAATTAAACACTAAAGCTCCAGTCGATGAGCTAAATATTCAAAATGAAACTATAAAAATGACTTTTAAATTTAATTCCCACAAAAACAACAAGAATTTATGATTTTAATATGATATGAAAATTCTATTCCTAATGTATAAGCTCGTATATATATACGAACATCCTGGCATTAAACGTAGATAAGATTAAAGGATAAAGGACAAAATGATATTAAAGTTGCGTACGTAGAATTAGGTTTTACTCTCTACACGGGTTCAGACTTTATCAGAATTTTTCTTCTTTAATTTGTTTTAATCTCAATCCTTCGTGTTGTTATTTTTATTTCATTCCGTTTGTTTGTTTATTTTGATCCACATTCGGTAATAATTCTCTCTGACAGGATTATATAATACATCTCTTTTATTTACGATAAATGTCTTCTAAACAAAAATAAAAAATGCAATTTGAACAGTGCAATTCACAACAGTTTATGGAATCTTAGTAAATCATTACGATTTTCAAACTTTCTTATCATCATCCTTTGTTGATGTCCTTTCCATCTTCGATTTTGTCTTCGCGTTTTATTTTTAATTTCGGTATTTTTTGTCTTCGTTCAACAACACTGATTACAGCGTAATGGTTCGTACTGTACAAAAATGTAATGTTAAACACAAAGAATAATAAGAAAAATATACGTTAAAAATGTGGTTAATAAAAGAGCTGATGTAAGATAAATCATTTATGTAATGGATCGTTATAAATATCATATGTTTTGTTATAAATATAAACTTGTGTGTGTTTTTAAAAAATGTATTTCATTTGGCGTTTTTTGCTGAAGTAGCAGTATATCCATTTTTATAGAACAATAATTTTATTATCCTGTCGTTGACTAAAACGAACCAATCAATAGGAGAAAATAATTCCTTAAGAAAAGAACGGACTAGATAAAAGACATAAACAAGACGAGATTTCATTGTTACTGCCTTGCGCTTGCGAGAAATATCATTTAATTTTAACCGATGCTACGACGTTATCTCTGTCGATAATGTTTTCAAAAAATAAATAGCTTTTGCTAGTTTTATCAAATAGCCTTTTATGTCTTGTTATATGTAATTTTTTTTAATTTAATTTTAAAAAAATTAAGAAGTACAAGTCACATTTCAAAATTCCGAATTTTAAATTTCGCGCGACAATAATATTGACAAACAAAAATTATATGTATATAGTAAGTTTTAGTAATTTTTTATTGAATTAAGTTTTATGAATTCTTTCGTTTTATTTCGTATAATATTCCCATGAACCGGATATTATCACAAAAAAAAAAATTTACAGTACCAGTATATAACAACTGAATCATAAAGAATACTACGCAAATCCACTACCCTGATCTTACGGTAAAAAACGTAGGTATCTTTTAAAGACGAACCTAGCGACTTTAACTATTAGCAACTTAGAACTGTTCCAGATGCTGGAGTAAATTCTTCGGATCTAGTTTAAAGTCAAAACATTGTCGTAAATAAAAAAAGATAAAGAAAAGCCTTTTTCTCGTGTTATTTCTGTATATATAGGGTCAGCGCTGCGGCTCCTTTGGCGTGATCCCTCGGGGATAATTTTGAGTACACCAGGATTTTCGGCGAAAAATTATCTCTCGAGTTCTGTTAGAATTTTGCTCGAACACTCTATCCGATACCGCGATCGATTTTGAACTTCTTGTATCGACTTGGGATATAATTCTTGTCATGCTCTTTTTGCGGTTTGTCAAACGAAAAGTAAAGTTCGTCGGACAAATGGAACGGCTATTTATTACGTTTTCCGCTTATTTATTTACTTTGCCAAATCTTGGTTGAAACTTGTCGAAGATATATCAATGTCTGGACAGTCTCGCGTAAGACGCGTATTTCTTCCCGAATAGCGGGGTTCTATTTTAGATAATATCGATGCTCCAAGAAAACGAGAATGAACTGTAGTTGCATTAATAGTTAACTTTCATTTAATTTTCGCGTTCGCTTCTTCGCCGCAATACGATCGAACTAAATGTATTAATTTCTTATCTTTATCAGTATTTATACTAACTGAGACGAATGCTATTGCAAGACTTTCACTGCATTATTAAAGAGTTTTAAAAAGTTATATTTTTATCAAACGGTGGGTTTGAGGACAGGAATCCATTTCGTTTGCCATTTAAGCAAAATGTAATATGTTAACAGGCTCGGTGTTTCGAGGATTATCCCTAAAACAACATTTTGATTTCAGCAGAATAAAAAGAAGTTAGGGTTTTTTGATAGCAAAACATATTAATTAAATATAATGTTCAATGAATACCAGAAATGAATTCTTCATTTTTGGGAGATTTTAACAGTTATGTAGAATCGAAGTTTTAGTCTAATAAATTGACTAAATCCTTACCGCGTTTATTCATTTCAGAAACGCGGGCCAAGATTAACGTTCTGATTAGCAAGAAAATGATTTTATCATTATTAATGTATAAGTAAGAAAAATGAGAAAAACGATTTCTGCTCTTACAATTAATCATTATTAATGCATAAAATTTTAATTTGCTTAATTTTGATTGTCGGTAAAATCCAGAATAGGGGTCTTCTGGGACCTTGTGTCTGTGGTTTGGATAGATTTTTGAGGATGACGGTTTGAATGATGGTCTCCACTCAATTTTTAGGCATAAATAGCTTTTAGTCATCCGCAACTATGATCCTAAATAATAATTGTCCAAATAATTACCTTTATATATACGAATATTATATATCCATAAAAATAACCACTATGAAGGTATCTTAATATACGGCGTATTGTAAAGTAAGTTTTTGTGGTTTATAATTATATATTATATTATATTATGATGATATATAATATGTATAATAATAATGTATGGTCATATGTATTTATAATGACAATAGGTCTTGCATCGAAATATATTATAACTCGTTAGCTACGATTCTTATAGAATAAAGTTATTTAGTACTATATGCACAGAAAATAATATAAAAATTATTGAACTTTTTCCTACGTTTCGTTATTAATTTATGTATAATTGCTATTGAACGTATATGATTTCTTTTCAAAAAAAGCAGTGGACGAATTAGATATTCGATAAAATGAGATACCATTTTGCATTGAAATAAGAATGTGTTTGTGTTTGCAAATCCTCATGCTATATCAT
>JABFQC010004090.1:0-13109 GCA_022817085.1 Psilanteris sp. ZL-2020 | reverse complement strand
GTATTTTCCTGGCCTGTCTCCAAAACTAGCGTTAAACATATACATTCGTTTGGGGACAGTCCCCAAACGACGCGTTTTTAAAAACAATAACATTGTTTAAATGGTAAACAAAATGGCCGACTGTCTCTAAACCTGGCGTTAAATAAAGTTATATCTATATATATATATATAGATTGTATAGATAGATTGTTTTAATAATTTTACTATTAATTTATATAAATAATTATCTATAAAGTTGTAATAATTACATATTTATATGTAATATTTATATAATTTATAATTTATTTAATTATTGTACACGACGAGTCCCATGACATGGCTAACGGGATGCGAGGCAACAGCGTGTCGAACGTACAGAGGATGTCGAATGCGCATTTGGCCGCGGTCGCTCATCACGTGAACCTCAGTCACAACACGCGAGGCATCACGCCTTTGAAGAGGGGCATCACGACGATCGATGAGGACGATCACGCGGACAAAAGGATCACTTTGGAGGAGCACCCGGTTAGGCCGCCGCTCACCCGCGGGGATTCCCTGCCGGCTGTGAGTCTGGCCGTGAACTACGTGCAAGATAGAAACAAGGAGAAACACCCGGTGCGAGCGCCGAGTTTCGAGACAGCCACCACGTACAAGTCGAACGGTGAGTTGCGTTGCTTTACGCGGGTCCATTAGTCGCGCAGATTTGAGTTTCAGAGAAAAAAACAACCGCTTTGACTGAACGAACGTCCCCGTCTGGGTACGAAGCCATTCTTTGGCCGCGCACTAATCGCCGTGCCCGGTCCTGCATGCCACGTGGACCGCGTTCCATCGAGACCAGCTTCCTGGTCGCAGACCCGCGCCACCGTGTTTGCGAGAGATATTCCGTTGTTTGTTGTGATTTGCGTGCGACCCTGTGGTTACTGTTATGCGAAATTTCAACAAAATCGACGAGGTCTTGTGATGAACCGGATGAACGAAACTGCACGTGTGCTTGCTATTCGAATGTATTCTCCCAGCTGATAAAGCTCTATGTGGTGGCAGACCGTATTGTGCAAACGTCAGTGATAACGAGCACGTTCTTTTTAGACGACTTTTGCTTGCAATGAAAATCGGGTGGACTCCGATTTTCCTTTTTGTGTCTTAAAATCGTCCGTCGACGAATTTTGTCGTTGAGTTAACGGCGCGTGTGGACGTTTCCCGTTTTCTTGGCAGGAAATCGTTCCACCGTTGACCACCCTCCCATTCAATCGGCTCCGATTCATCAGCGACAGAATCGCTGCCAGAATTCAGCGTACCGGCACCCAGATCCGTAAACAAACCCAAAGCAACCTCGCCCGGCGAAGCGTCGTTGTCGAGCGCGTACCCCGCGAGCGCACCGAGCGACTTGGCACTCGAATTCACGCACTCGCGCTGGTCTTTTTATAGATCCGTCCGGTCAACAATGCGGATCTTTTTTTTTTGTTTTCTCCCGCCCTTGCCGGGCTCTTTTGTTTGCCCTCTTTGTCCTCCCCGCAGTTTATCGGTCCGCGCTAAAAATACCGCGGAAAACGAGACTGGTCACGGAGCGTATTTTCGTTCGCGCCCCCTAAGCAGTCCCCATTTGCGGACGCCCACGCTGCACGTACCCTTTGTTCCGCCGCGCCGTGTTTACGTTTGCGTTGCGGCCAGCGTTCCGTGAAAAGGCGCGCCCGACGCGACGCCATCGCCGAAAACGACGCGGCGCAAAAAATGACGGCCGTGACGTTGCTCCGCGCGTGACGTCACGCGGTATATTTAGACCGATGAATGAGCGCACTTGATGGCACTCGACTGCCTGATCTTTCATATATCGAGCGTATCAAGAGGGCCGCGACAACGCGTCCCCGCGAGGTCATTAACTGGTCCGCCGCCGTGGATTCAGCGTTTTGACTGTCAGGTCGTTCGCGTGCCGAAATCGTGGTTTTCGTCGACGGCAATTATCGCGACCGTTCCGTCGTCGATCGGCGGTCCGCTGACTGCTCCCGCGAACACACGCGCTGCGTCGCGGGGAAAAAACTGACAACAGCCTTGTGACGTCAGCGCAGATAACAGTTATCGTTTGCTGGTCGACGTGTTTGCGGTTTCTGCCTTAACGGACCGACTGCGCGGCGTTTCGTAAGCCGCGGCGATGGGACGCGCCGGCTGCAGTTTTGCTGCCAATTAACGGCACCGCGCGGCAAAAAGATGGCGACGACGCGCAACGACTCGCGTGCGTTTATCTCAGATTTGCGTTCACCGACGATTCTATCGTCGAAAGCCGAGCGATGGCGATCAATTCGTCGTGTGGAAAAAATTACTATATCATATTGTAAAAATTCTAATCTTCCGTTGCAATTTGTTCGATTTGCATGGGATTTATTTTTATTACGTAGATAGCAATTTTTCAAACAGTCAACGTTTTAGCGTTGATCGTTTAAAGTCACTCGGAATAGTTCGGAGGCTATTTTAGGGAACGCGAATCTAATTCAAAAAAGCACGACAGCATAATTACGATTGAATTTTTGCGGTAACAGCTATGGTTCAGGTTGAAAATAATCCAAAGACGAATGTTATCAGATCACGTGACGATCGTGAGACTCGTTCGGTTGATACTGACGTTATAGACGCGGCTGAATTTAAGATATCCGGTGTTCACGCACGCGTGACCTTGGACCGAGGCATTCTCGATTAAAACTACGTCTTTGCGTAAACATAATATCACATGTCTTATTAAGATTCTTAATGCAGGAACTGTCTTATAGGACATTAATATGCTGAATTGATACCGAGTCGCACAATGAGACTCATTAATTGTAACATTAACATTACAAATCGGTTGTGTTATGTAACACTGTTTGTATTGGGCTATTGGAGCGGAATCAACGATCCACGTCACTTGGCGGTTACGGATCGTATTTGGTGCGTTCGTCAACGGGCGATTAACGCGGCCCGCAACCGACGTGTGATTTATTCAAATTGAATTTCGCAGATTCGCTCGGCGATAACGCGTTGTTGTCGTCTACCGACTGGCACTCGGTTTTGCTTATCGCCGTTGACGTTGCTCTTTTTTTTCTATTTCCTTTTTTCCTTCTTTTTTTTTTGTCGCGACATGAATCACCGCTATTTGCGCTACGTGTTTACAGTTTAATGAATTTCTTGCTCGGCAAATTATCGTCGTCCAACGATATCCTCGAGTCTTTGCAATTTGAAGTGCAACGCGGTGACCTCGAGCGACGCAATGGCAGGTTGCGTTTGTCGCTTGAGGGGGGAGCGCGCGGATTTTTCGCGCCGCCGCGGTGACAAATTAATTGGCCGATCGAGCGGCGCGGTCACGTGATCCCCGTCGAGACGAATGGCCGGAGGCGGCGATTTGAACGGCGACAGAAAAGCGCTGACACTGATACGTGCGAGTGAAAAATTCCTCGCGCGCTAACAGTAAAACCGCGTTTAAATAACGTTTCGATCGAGAAATCGGACCGGAAGCCGGGCCGACGCGGCGTCGCGCGAGGCCCGAAACGAAACCGAAAACGTGAATTCTTTAAATTGTTTGTGCCTTTCTTTTCTTTCCTCGGTTTTTTTTTCTTCTCTTTCTTTCCGTATGATGGAAGGGGGGAAGAAAATGGCAACAAGTGAAGCACGCGGTCGGGATGCTGGCGTGCACGTTGCGCGTGAAAAAGTAAAGCGCCGTTAACCGTTACGTTTCGTCACTAGGCCACACCACTTTCTAATGATGGCGCGCATTGTTCATTGACAATGATTTCGTCGACGACCCAAACGACGTCGATTTCGCGCGCGACCGCTTGCGAATAACAGCGACGACTTTAATAGCCGCGCACATATCGGCCGGTTGCATTCGTCGTCAATGAAGCCGCGCAATTGAAGGGAGAGAGACGGGGATGACGAAACGGGAGAAACGCAGAGGGAGTGAGAGAGACAGTCGGACGCGCAATTACAGTTACTCGAATGCGGGTCGAGATATTGTTTAGACGAAATATCGTAACGGGTTCCATAAGCGGACCGGTCTTGTTGACCTTTCGACCCTGACGGCCGCATTTTTGGAATTCCGTCGGGTGCGGCGCATGCGTCGTCCGTGTTTTGAACCAGAAACGCATCCCGGCGACATTCCAATCGTCAATTTTACGACGTCGTATCGCAATGCATCGTAATCCGTGGCAGACCGGGGAAGTCACGAAGTTCGTTTGTTGGGAGCTGTTTGGTCGCAGAAAGCCGTAATTTTGGCGGAATGCGGGTCCGGCGAAAACGAACCGGACCGTGGAGAGCGCGGCCGATTATTGGCACGTTTTGAGGAATTTGTTTGGCTTTCGGCGAAGTGGCTTGCCCGCTTGGTCGTTATTTTTATTTCCGAGCGTCACTATTTCCGTTTGAAACGCACAGCCGGGTACGTAGTGCCGTCTTTTCCGGCGAAAATAGACGCGCGCTCGGAGGCATCTGGCGATCGGCGACGGTGTCAGCCGGAGCGGAGAAAGGAACCGCGATCGACGTGGATCCGCGCGGTTTTACGTAATGGCGCGTTGTTGATAAAACGGTGATGCACGGTGGCGGGAGGGAGACGGAGATGGTGGGAGATAAGGATAAAGAATCGAAGAAATCAATTGGCATTCCCGAGAGAACATCTGTGTAATATTTTTAGAATTAAAAGACAACGTGAGCGTACGACGCGTGCGAAGGAATGCGTGTCGCTGGCTCGGGCGTGATAGGTTTGAAGGAAAACATTCGTGTTTGGCGTAGGAGAGGTGGGCGCCAGACGAGGATGGCGATCAGAATAACGTGATTTTTCAACCACCGTCGTCGGGAATCTTCGGAGATATATATACATATGTGTATCAAATGGTTCGATTTGAATGAGTTCCGTGCGGACTCGCGTCTTCAAATAATTTCACAGACATTTATTTTCAACAAAATTTCCTGGGATTTGTATACGAACAAAGTTATATACAGTAATTTACTATATATTGAAAGTGGAATGCTTGATGATGCAATAAAAATTACTATATTACGTTGTAAAATGTTCAACGCAAGTGATGTGTTAGAATTATGTAGAAATTTTTAATATATGATATGGTACTTTTTGTAGCATGATGAAGTAACTTCCACTTTGGGTATATATAACGTAGTAAATTATTAAATATGTCTTTTCGCTGCGTAACTGTACTTCTTGTAACGCAGTATCCGATATCACAAAAGTCTTTAAAGTCAATTTAACCTGGATTAATTAGTCATATGTTTCAACCATATTCACATAGTTATATATATTCCTAACGATGACTCTGCGAAAATTGCACAACACGCGACTCGTTTCAACTCGGAACGAAAAGCACTAATTTTCCGCTCCCCAACGAATCAACGCAAAAGCCCAACCGCGCCTACGCGTGACTCATTTTTGTCGGCGCTCGACCCCGCATCAACCGATGGCGCGCGCTTCTTATCGATCGCCGGTCGATTGGCAATTGGAACTAAGCCCAAAGCTCGCGCGAATCCGCGGCAATAACGACCGGCTGCGACGAGAAATTTGGCGCGCGATCGCGGACGTACCTCTGAGGCCGTAGCCTCGATCGCTCGCGAACGCAGTGGTCGTCGGTTCCGGAGCGACAAGGATCGCGAAATTCATTGGCGACCACCGAGACCACGCGTGCGAGGGAGACGGATATAAAAGTTCGAAATGTTTTCGATCGCGGTTGGCGGCAGTGCGTCATGCGATCGCGTGATTTTCCTCGACGAAAAACTCGGAAAAGTCTTTGTTCGATTGGTCGGTATGGTCCCGAGTATGGGGGGGGGGGAGGGCATTTATAAAATCATTACGAAGACGAGGAAAGACATGTGGTTCTTATTGCGTCGTTTTCAAGCGTTTTAGGTGGAACAATGTGGAGCGTTTGGAACGTTCAAACGAGCTTGTTTATGCAAAGAGGCAGAATGAACGCATGTTACGATCAATCGGACGGACGGACGGACAAACGGGCGGACGAATCAAGGCGGCTCAGATGAATAGGGTGGCGCAGTCTTGCATCCACTGACGCTCCGATGACGAAGTTCAACGAAACGACCGACGATTTGTAAGCGCGGTGCGAAAAGTGCGCCATCAACGAGAGGCGGTGTTGTTCGTCGCGGACGAACACGGCGCTCGTCGATGGCGGCGCTTTTTTTTCAGCGCGAGCAAAATTCACCGATTCTGTACGATCGTGTGATGTGGAATTTTGAAAGAGCACGACGATACCGCGGGCATCGATTGCGAGACATTTTTTCACTGGACGCGCGATTGTGTAAAATAATTCGACGCAATGCAATGTTGGAGCGGCGGAACGAGAGTGAACGGAGTTGTATTGAGGGATGTAGTGGACAGCGATCTTTGATAGGTATACCGTATAATATAACGTATACAGGAGCATGTGTATATGTTATATATATACGTGTATATAAGTAGGCAACGAAATACGTACCGTTATGATCTATAATTATTTGTGTTATGTATGTATATATATATATATATATATATATATAGGTAATTTTGGATTAGGGATAATGTTTGGTTTGTTTATATTGACTGAGTACATATTTCGTTGACTACTTATGTGTATACGTGTATATATGAGAGTTTAGTGACCATTTCGCCAAATGACATAATTTAAATGGGTATATGCATGCACGTACCATGGATATACACATCTCGGACACGATGGATTTTGTCATTTGGTCAACGTGGCACTTATCTACAGACATTTGTGTACATCGCATTGTACATTCGTTGTTAGTTAAAACCAACGTCGTGAAAATCCGCACGCGTTTTTATATACAAAACCAAAGCCATACGAATAAAGTGCCTTCAACAAACGAATGCCCGCAGTTTTTCAGACCGCCTTGCAATTCAACTAGATGAATGGACGCGTGAATGAATGAATGAATTAAATCCGAAATCAAGGTGACCTCGGCGCGCCTCAAGACGTCTTATTTGCTTATCGCCCGCGACGTCGTTCGATTTGAAAGTCGCAGAAGTAATGACGAACCGCTCGTACGAAACGCTTTTCGTAACGCGCGTTATAAATAGAAGCGCGCGAGTATCGCAAACTTGTGATCCGCGTTGCATTAGCTCGCGCAGCTCATAACGAATGCACTGACCTCGCGTGGTCTCCGAAATGCATGCCAACGGCGGCGAATTCATTACCAAGACCGTGATTGATCGGAGTCGCCGAAGCCACCGATGCCCGCAGTCATATGTTTGGCGAACAAAAAAACACCGAGTCCGCTCATTCTCGTCGCGCGGACGCGTCGTCATGGAAAAATACCTGTCACATGTTTCCTCGACGGTCGCGTTTGCTCTCTGGACCCGAACCTCTCCGTCCAGTCATTTCGCTCGCCGGTTACAAACGAGTTCGGCCTTTTTGTCCGCGTTTCGATTCGTTCCTTTTCTGTTCCGTTTTTTCGTTTCTAGTTTTATACTTATTTATTTGTTTTTCATTCTTTCGAGTTGCTTATGTCAAACAAAAGAGCATCCTAGACTTTACGTAATCCGCTGATATATTTATCAGCAGACCGGCGGTATTTTGTCTATTTCCAGCGCTTGTCTTATCGCTCCGTTGAACCTCGATTTAAACAAATTGCCAGTCGCATATGAAAGCTTGTAAACAAAACGCGCGCAATATTCCGTTCGGCCGTTTCAGAATGACTGCTTCGAACCGCTAAATTCGCAATTACGTCGGTGCTTTTTGTTGCTCTTTTATAAGCATCTGTTCGCTGAAAAAAAAAGAAAGAAAGAGAAATAAACACTCGGCGGTTATTTCGCGATTAAGTATCGCCTTGCGCAACGGCGACGTTGTGCGAAACGACTCGCACACACTCGCGTCTGGCTCTGGATTTTTTGCGACCGTCGAACGCGCCGCGCGTTTAACAGTCATTAGACCGTTCGTTTCGCGCCGCACGCCGCGGATCCACGAACGGCCGGTTTTTCTAAACCAGAAGCTAATTACCCGCTCGCTATCCAATTTATTGTGTTTGTTTTGGTCGCGGCGAACCGATTCGCGCGCGCAAAAACACTCGCTCGGCTTTGCTCATTAACCGCTAACCGTTCACACACGTACGGTACGCCGCAACGCGAACTCCATCGACGACGCGCGTTAAAACGCCAGACGGCTCAATAAGACGCGCGCGGAAACGGCACCGAAGTGCGCGAAAATAAAGGAAAAGGTCTTAATGCGTATCGTCGTGAACCGAGTGCTCGTTACACCATTCGGCAACATAAACGCGACATAAACATCGCGCCAGCGATCGTAAACGCGGGATTGAGACGCCGCGCGTCTCCGTTTAACCGCCACGGTTAAACAAGGACGCCGAACGCGAACGAGCCAGTCGGGCGCGCGCGACTTTCCATGGACCAGAATTTAGCCGTGCGTCTTTGTCGGCCGTCGCCGCGCACCCCCTCGGCGAGGCGCGATCGTTTCGGGCGCGTGCGCGCGAAAAGCAACGGGACAGCAACGGTTGTCGCGACGTTGCATCCACGTGCTCGCGCCGTAGTACCCGCGCGTTCATGCGCTACTTCGCGGTCTGCGTTACATCACATTTCGCCTAGATATTCAAAGCAAACGTACGAGACCGGTCGTGCATAATGCGTGACGCCAACTTCGTATTGCGCGAGCGGACCCATTAGCCGCCGCCGCCACCGGTCTTGGTTACTCGGCGGTCGCCCCTCGCCTCCCCCCGCCCGGCGACGTCCTGCTCCGATTCTCCGCTATCTCCCTCTATCTCTCTCCAGACTCGCGCGCGCTCCCTCATTCTTGCTCCCCACCCCTCCGCTTCCTCCTCCTCCTCCCCCTCCCGCCCGCTGCCTGGCGGCTCGCCTTCCGCAACGCGTGACGTCACGAGCTACGTGTAATTTGCACGAGCAAGTATTGGCCGCCAGCGCTGCGTTCTAAGGTCGATGCGTTTTTCCTTTTGTTACGAGGCGCTTGCGTAACTAGCTTTATCGGACACCAGTCGGGAGGACGCTCTTTCCGCTGTCATTCTGTTCTTCTTTTATACAGTTTTTGTCCCTCGATTTTTTTTATTTTTGCCTGGTTTTTTAACTGCCTTCCCTTTTGTCGTCGCATTTGTCTTTCTCTCTCTATCTCCTTTCTTCACGCTTGTCATTTCTACCTTCACCCGGACCAGCGTCAAATTGACTTCGGCACGCGCGTGTCGCGTTGTTTTTTAATGAAACTCAAATTCCGAAACACAAATCGTCGGACTGTGCGCGCGCGCTGACCCGGCGACGCCGCGGGGTGAGGTTTCACGGACCAGTTGTTGCAACGGCAACGACGGAAGCCAACCCCGGAACGTCGTCCGACCACGCGACCGAGATCGCCGTCAGCAGCGCGCCAGCGATAGCGACGGCACAAAACAGTCGCGGTCGGTTTTGTGTTGTTGTGTTTGTTTGTGTTTTTGCGCGGCCGCGCCAGGTTGACTCTTAAGAAGGCAAATGTTAAAGCTAAATCGCAGGTCGTGTTTATATTGCAGGCGGTGGTTATGTGGGACCGTCGTTACCGCTGGCACCAGCCACGAGCAATGGCGGAGGTTCGCCGCTCCGGCCCAGGACGAGTCCGCCGCCTCCACCCCCGCCTCCTCAAGAAGCTACCAGTGATGCTGCGCAAGCGAACCATCACCAGCAGGCGGCTGCCGGCGGACCGTCACCAATGGCCGCCCTAATGTCAGTGGCGGACAATCTGGCGTCACCGGAGCCAGTGCCCCAGCAGAACAACCCCAGTCCGACCAACAGAAGTCCTCCGACAACGACCGCGAATGCTCAACAGCGAAGCGCATCACGAAATGCTCAACACAGCCCGAATGGTTCGGAGACATCCGGCATGAGGGCAAGTGGGTCTCGACATGAGTCTTCGACGACGGTGACATCAGCGGACAGAGCCGTGGCCCAAGCCGCTGGTACAGAACCCGTATCGCAGCCAACTCTCAAGTGTACGCTTTGTCAAGAACGAATGGAAGACACACACTTTGTGCAATGTCCCAGCGTTCCACATCACAAGTTTTGTTTCCCGTGTAGTCGTGACAGAATCAAAAGACAGGCTGCTGGATCAGAGGTATACTGTCCAAGTGGCGATAAATGTCCACTGGCAAATAGCCAGGTGCCATGGGCCTTCATGCAAGGCGAAATCGCAACAATTTTGGGAGAGGATACCGCGACTACTGGTCTTGAGGTGAAGAAGGAACACGAAACTTAAAGGATTCAGGCGTTGCATTGTTTTTGTCAAATTTGATTAGTCTCTCGCAAAGATGAGAGGCGGAACAAATACTTGTCGGTGAAACCGTGAAGGTTCGCCAAATTGTTGCTGGCCCAACGGGCAAAGAAAACAGACGACTCCGTTGGTTTGCTGCAGTCGCAGCCAAAGACGTAACTAATTTGCATGGTGTAATTATACAGGGCGATTCCAAATTTAACAGCACCAAAGACAATTGAAATATTAAGAGTCGGCAAAACAGTTTCCACGCGAGCAGTTCGGCGCAAAATATATTGTACAAGAAGCACGTTTTTTTTTTTTAATTTTTTTTTCTCTTCGATACTTTTTCTTGCACGCCGATTATCTTTCGCCGAGCGTGTACGATCCCGTGTAGTTCCCTGAAACGTAGGTGATTCGCCCGCGCCGCAATCACGGAATCAGTTTTCTTCAATTTTTATTATCTACGCGTTGAGATAAGGCTCGGCAATATCGATCACCGTTATCGGTTGATTTTCAAACATTCGGAAGGAATGTTGTTGCAATAAGACTCGTGTCTGCATGCAGCGTTTTTTTGTTTGTTTTCTCTCTCTCTTTTTGGAAAAAAGTTTCTACGTCTTCGAGTCGACGTACGAACGTCTGCGAACGACAATCAACAGTCCAGGGACCGTATTGTTTTGTTTCAATTATTTATTCTTGTTGATTTGTTAATACACGTACGTTTGGTTTCGTTACCGGATATAACAGTGGAGTAAACGAAACGTAAACATTGTTGAGGATTCTGAGAATTGTTACCGAATTGTTGTGGTACGGGAGTAGACACGTTTTGAACACAGTTGGACGTAACAATCAAGATTGAGTTCACAGGCAAAAGGTATGGAATACAAGTTTGTTGGTTATGTTTTGATAAATCGTTGATTGAGATTTGAAGATACGAATCGCGACGTTTCGCGGAGGAATCGATGAAAGAATTTCATAATTTTACGGCGAAAATTAATTTCTTTCTGAAGATACAACGGCGGATTAAAAAGTAACCCGCCAATGTAACGCGGCAAGTGTTTCGGTCAAAACCACCTACGAAGCGACGAACATTTTTCGCCCCCCTCCCCCCTCCATGACGATCCACGCAAAATAACAATATTAGGTGGACGGTTTGGCGTTGCAAAGGACATCCCGTGGTGGCCCAAGCAGCTGATAAGCTGACTTGGCCGCGCGCAAATGCGGGCCCGGCGAAAAGTGCGAAAATTGAGTCGTCGCCGAATTAACGAACGAGTGCGTCGGTGCGTGCCAAAATCAGCGGCACACGTAACGCCAGTCCTTGGCCGTTATATATATGTATCCGGCCGAGCATCGATCCCCGAAAACGCGCGCTTTGTTTCGTCGTTCGCGCGGAAATACAATTATGAATCGCGATAATGATTGTAAATGTAGTCGGCATATGATGTACGTCGTATGCGAGCGAGCCATTATAGTTCCGTACGGGACGCGTGCGCCGGCTACGTGTCTCCCGGTTCGGCGCGGGCGTGCGCATGCGCGCGGGCAGTCGTGACGTCGCGCGCTGTGACGCCACAAGCGTCCATTGGCAGTGAACGCGAAATGGTTCCTAGCGGGAAGCGCGCGCGACGAGAGGGGTGGGGGGAAGGAACGGCCGGGGTTCGCGCGCAGCGCCACCACGGTCGGAGGGGTAGGGCTAGGCGGGAGGGAGGGGGAACGGCTCGATGGCATCGAGGGGACGACACCCGAGGTACCGCGTCAGCCCGACATTCTCGAGCATTCGTCCAACGCAGCCAGAGTGACGCGCGTTCGTCCGTCGCATTTCGTGCGCCATTGTCAAGTATCGCGCGTTTCTCCTCGACTTTAGTGAACCATCGAGCGCAGACGAAACTCGTACGTATCGTAAATCAGTTGGATAATCCGTTTGGTGACTAGTGCGCATTGCGTTGCAACATTCATTGTGGTGTTTATCTGGATAATAGCCTTTTGTTTACGAGAGGGAAAGAGAGAAAGAGATAGAGAGAGCGCGAAAAAGAAAGAAAGAAAGAGAGTCAGTGCAAAACAGTGCACCAGTGTTCGATATGATTTGAAGTTGTCCCGGCGAGCACGGTTGGATTCGCGTGTGCATTAACTTGTGCATATGTGTAACATGTACTAGTGGGGGTAGGGCGGGGTGGGCGTATACCGCACTAAGGTGAGCACTTCTCTCAAGACGACAAAAATTCGCATCCCTCGCGTTGCATTGGACTGTTCTTGGCGAGCGCATAAAGGGTGATTTGGTGGCGTGAAATCTGGGCTCCGTTGCACGGTGCCTGGATGTCGGCGGGGGAATATAAAAAAATTTAAATTGGAAAAAAAAATAAATAAACGTATACGTAATACATAAACATAAGTTACAATAAGTATAATAGGAACATGAAAATAAAAACAAACTTGCAAAAGAACAGAAATATGCGAATGAAAATATTTATATACATAAATAAACAAATATACACAGAAGTATGCGTAAAGATGAAAAACGATTTCCCGAAAGCCGCGCGCACACCCATCGGCCCTGCGTCCGCGTTTGCACGTGCGAATCGGTCGTACGCGCAATACGCGACTGGCCGATCCATAAAAACACCTTTCGTACGCTCGACATTTAGCCGAGTGGGCAGAAGTCTTTTCATAGCCGTGACGCAATCGATAATGTAATGCATCGGCGTTTATCGAGAGACGCGCGGGTCTTCTGTGTTTCGACTAACGAGTTGCCTCGAATTAAATTGGTCATTATGTGATGGACGTCGTCCGCGCGATACGACGACTCGATGAACCTTGCACGCTATTAGCGTTACGCGATTAATTGCGCCGCGCGTAGATAGTTTCAATAACAATCCAATGCAAGCAAGTCCCGATAAACATTTGGCCGATGTCTGGCGTGAGGGG
>JABFQC010004089.1:0-13110 GCA_022817085.1 Psilanteris sp. ZL-2020 | reverse complement strand
CCAACTATCTTTTAGAATTATATTAACAATATATCATTTGTACATTCAGCTATTTATTACTTGTCTCAGACAAAAATAATAGTTTTATTAAGAAATACATTTAACTAGGAAATATAGTTGATCACACCTATTTTTTTGTCAGTGTAGTAAAAGTTTACTATGCTTTATGGTAAGGCAAGCATAAAAACATGTTTTTTAGAATTTAATAGAACGTATCAAAAATATTATAAAATATTATAAGTTTTGTATAATATACATATTACATATACATATATAATTATAGTTGCAGTTGAGGAAAGGAAGACATCTTGAAATGGCGTTTATTAGGAAAGACCAGTATAATACGATACTGGAGCCCCTCGGATCTTGTACGTTATGTCCCCCGGAATTCCCACCAGGGATGACTGAATTTCGCGTTTATAGCCCCAGATCAAATTTTAGTGTACCATTTTGCACGCGCTGTCGTGTAGTGCCCCCAAAATTGACATTATAACAACCGTAGGCAATATATATATATATATATATATATATATATATATATATAAATTAATAATCTATATACTCAGAATAATTAACATTATAAAATTGCTATCATAAACTATAACAAATAAAAAAAATTAAAAATGAAGAAAGAAAATTACATTAATTTGACGACGTTAAAGTAAAAACCTAACAATTACTTTGTTTTAATAGCAGCATATTAAGGAATGGGAGGAAATTTGGGTATGAAAAACTGTATTTTTACAGTTAGAAACTAGTGATTTTTATACTTTTACTTTAATGTCACTAAATTAGTATTATTAACAATAATATTAAAAATTTATTTTTTCTCGATAATGTACACACTGATAAAAATGTTTATATAAAAATATCCTTATTTTTTATTTATTTTACTACACTTGTGATAGCGCATGAATAAAGATCTTTTTCGTAAAAAAATACGGTGCCATATGTTTACTGTCATAATGAATTATCAGAATTTTTACCGTAAAGTTTTGTAAAATTATTCAAGGGCATAGTAATTCTGTTTAGAAATTCTATAAAATTACGCAGTCCCTCCGATTGCGTTGTCATATATGTTTTCTAAATTTTTATCATACTTTTACATTTATTATATACTTTTATATGATGCAATATTGATCTATATTGTATCAAAATATTGTATAAAAGAATGGATCTCTTAAATATGAATTAAAGTGCCATGAATTAAGAGCATTAATATTTTTTAATATCGTTTGCATTTTCTGCCATCTTGATGTTTATATCAATCAAGAACTAAAAGTTGGCATACTGTTGATGAATAAGTTTAGTATATCTTGGCTAAATCTTTTAGAAATATACGAGTTGATGAATCTGAAAAATACCTCTTTTCTGCACGTGTGAGTTCAATATGGTGGCATATCGTAATTTAGATCTAGAGTCCTTAAAAGTTTAATATACTCATTTAATTCTAGTTTCACTTCGTATCAATATGAATATATATTGTATAACAACACCAGTTGCGATAGCATGCGTTATAATGACGTGTTATGATAACACTATGTGCGTACAAGTATATAATCACTCGCAATCTCACATAACGACCTAGAAAAGGAACACTATGAAATATACACTATATATATATATATACCTATACGATTTTGTAGTTAACACTGTATGTTATTGATGATTTTAAAATTGTGTAAATATAGTGTAATACAAGTTATAGCTGAATCTGAATGTTATTTAAAATACTCTATCTACATTGTACAGAATTTAAGAAGATGAGATTTGCACTTGAAATATGATTTCGCGTGTGATAACAATTTTCTCATGTTGAAGCATATTCATGTAAGAATTTCTACACTGTATTTTTAGCGAATGTATTATTGTGTCACGTTTATAAAATATATAATTTTTGTTACAGCAGCAACGTACAGATCTCCGAAAGTTACGATACAATAAGATAATTAAATGAAATACGCATATTACATACTTAATTAATACATTTTTAAATGAACCAATATAACATTATATTAAGGTTCGGAATTTATATGAAAAAATGAATCGACATAAATCAATTGATTCTGATGGAATAATCTGCGATAGGGTAACTGTTACCCATTCGTTTATTGTTCTTGTCCAACAATGCTTGAGCAAATATTGTAACAGTCATTCCGCTACACTATTACTGACAACTGTGTTAAATTAAATGCACGCAATAGTGTGTAGTCTATTGTATCATTACTAGCATTTAGTAATTATCAGCAATCAATCAATCTGATCAAGAATCTTTGTGGTCGTAATTGTAGTGCGATTTTTTGTAGTTACATATTGTGTTTCCTTTAATAATATTAAGATATTAAATTTTAATCCTTACAACATTTAAAGTTAAATCAATTTTTGAATCGAATTATATTCTTTACACTAAGAAAAAATTGTTTGGTTAATACTAATATGGTTATAACAAACATGTTTTATTGTAACCGTTACTAAAATTTTGGTCTGGTTACCATAATATATGTTTGGCTTAATCAAAATGATGATGTGAAGTACAATATTGTAACAATAACCATATATTCTGGTTATCGTTACTAGAATTTTTCTCTGTGTATACACTGAGAAAAAAAATCTTTGATAATACTATTCTGGTTATGGTGAACATGTTTTATTGTATACATTAGTAGATTTTTGTAACCATTACTAGAATTCTGGAAATCTTTACAGTAATACATGCTTAGCTTTACCAAAATGATCATGTCAAGGATAATTGTGTAACGATTACCATAAATTCTGGTAATCGTTACCAGAATTTTTTCTCTGTGTAAATCAAAATCAGTATATTTAAAAAGCAATATTGAACGGTAATAAAATATTAACAAAATAAAACAAAATTTGTTAAATTGAATTGCGCTTTTCAAAGTAGACGTATTATTTTACATTTTAACTGTCGATGATATAATATAGTTATAATGCATGTACACATAATTGTATTATTATAGAATAATCATAAAATTACATTGATAAAGTACAAATCCGTCTTTAATATTTTAAATAGCTAAAACTTTAGATCATTAATTTAACTAATATCTGCAGAATTAAATCAAGTGCCATTAATTCAGTAAATGTATATTTCCAATAATGCGAGAACAATGATGGTTATTATTATATATATTAAAATCATTTATTGTTTAACTGGTTCATAATATTTTTTTAATATTTAATGTTTTATCGTATATAAACTATATTACTTATTTATACTTGTATATATATTATAACAAGTTTATAATTTCGGTTGATTATTACACAGGCGGTTTTGATTGCAAAAATTTAAATCGTTGAATTTATAAACCAAATTTGTGCTTATTAAAGTTCAACGTCTAAGATTATTAAATTCATTGTATATATATATATTATATATATACAAGCAGTTAATCAATTTAGTTCTATATTTGTAACAATGAGTTATAATAATTTTATTTCAATAATGGATTTACATTTGCTGCATATACGTCTGCCAAATTATATTATTATAAAATCTATTAAACATATTGATGGAATATATTATGATATATACATTTTAGTGACGTACACAAAATATCCTTTACATGCAATGTTTTGCAAATTTAATTCTATTTAATTGTTATTTCATATGTACATACATATATAACATTTATATAATAATAATAGATCGAAGCGATATTAATTAATCGTTTATAAAAGGTTAATATATTAAATTATTTACTTAGTACCGAAATATAAAATATCGACTAAATAAATTAGAAGCCATTTAAGCTATGATTTATTATAAATTGACATTAATACCATCACCTGAAGTTTATTATAGGTTTGATTTGCAAAATCAGTCAATTAATGGAGATTACTTCAAATTATTTTCTTCAATACTTTAAATAAAATAGAATTTAGAATTAGTAAAATTTAAATATTTTTTCGGCTAATAGTTTGGTTGGCTAATTTTTGACGTTAAGAATATGATTTGTTTCTTTATTATTATTATTATCATTATTTGTTTTGATTTAATAATATAATTGTGATAATAGACGTTTTAACAAAGAATACATTTTCATAAGAACTGCGTCATACCGAAAAGGCAATAAGCTATAAATCATTAGCAAGTTTTCGATTTAAACTTGTTCTACGTTTCAGAATCAGTTGGGTTTCAAGTCGACTAGTGTAAAGATAATTATCTTCTCTTTTCAAGAATTCTCCAAACTGATTGCAACTTAGTATTGCCTTAAATAAATTGTTTAGTTACGACTAAACTTTATACCGACATGAAATTAGTAAACTTTATTCAACGCAAATTTGTCGTTTTTAGAATGTTTATTCGCGTTTTTAAAATTACATGATAATTTTAATTTTATAATTTAAATGATGGAATATTAAAAGTAGAAATTCATATTGCAATGCAATCGTTCTGAATCTTTTTCTTTCGTTGTTTAATTTTTCTAAAATAATATTTTAATCTCAGGTGTACTATACAGTATATCTTACACTGGTATATATATTTCGGTTTAAAAATTATCACACGAAATGTACATATATACTTTGTTGGTTATATTTTAAATAAGTTAAATGAAGCGTATAATAAACGTTGAACGCTATTAATAAAAATATAAATAAATTATGTATATGAATAAATATATATTTTAAATGATTAAAAATAAAAATATATTTTCCATAAATTATTTTTTAGTTGTAATTAATTTTTGTATTTAAAAGAATAAACATTATATATAAGTGTTTATATATATCGAGAAAAATAATATAGACAAAATTACTATACAAATAGTAACATATTTTTATAGTATTTAAATAAAAGATACGTAAAGCGTGTGTTTCATTTATAAAATTATATAAATTAAAATATAAAACTAGTCTTATAATAAAACGAGATATTTGCGATTCGTTTTGTGACTTTTACTCAGATTAGTAAAGCTTAAGCAAGTCACTCGAGCCAGTCATATATATGTGTATATAGCTTTAGGTTAATATTACATTATTTTTATTATTTTCAAACAGGGGCATGCATTATGTGTTCTTTTATATATAAATTCACTTTTGTTTGTGGCTAACGCTATATTTTTGATATATTTTGTCCGATAAATTTGTCGTCAACAATACATCGGAATAAATTACACTATATTTCGACGTTAAAAAAGTATATATTTTAGTAATATTGAATTATTATTTAATACAAGGTAATATATTTATACGTCAATACACAGAGAAAAATATGATTGAAATTTTACTATAAAATAAACGAAACTCACCCTGGATGAAACAAAGTTCCAATTTATCCCACAAATATAGTAAAAATGTGGTATAAACAAGAAAGAAAATACTGTTTATGCTACTATTTTACCATAATTTATGAGACAAATTTGAACTTTGTATTTTCCAGGGTCAATTTCGTTTATTTTATAGTAAAATTTCAATTATATGTTTCTCCGTGTACGTTTAAAATATAAGTATTCCGAAGTAAAATCAAAATCTAAAATATGACGGTTTTTATTTTGAACATTAATTTAAACAATAATCACTAAAATACTAGGTTTGAATCAATTCGGATTCAATAATACTGCGCCATTGTAAATTCAATTTTTGTTTTAAAGTACACATACTCGTTTCACACACGCACGAATATACACGTAATAATTCGTTTAGACGCAGATCAGTAAACTTATAATCAATTTGCGAGTAAATCTCATAAATATTTCATAGCTACAGATAAAAATGGGAAAATTTCGAACTTCATATCACCTTTTAATATATATATATATATATATAAGTCTCGGAAGACGAAACGATGCAAGACATTCGGAATGATCTCGCTGGAGTCGTCGTGCGAATTCATTGGATCGCTCGGGCTCGTCCGAATTAGTCATCGCCCGTTTTTGTATTCAACCATAACTCAATTTAAATTTCATTCTTCGCGCGAGATGGCAAAGTTGAAAATGTTTAGAGTTCAAAATCAATGACAGACAAATATTTCCGCCGCCCTCGACCGCGTCCCTCCTTTTTAATTGCATTAAAAGTTCCAAGTCATTAACCGAGCTTTATTGCATTTCTGTCGCAGTCTTAATAAACTCGCAAAGCTGAATTTCGAGTCACAATTACGGCGCAAAGATAATTACGATGCAAAGAATATTACGTTTCCGTTCAAACAGCAAAGAGGGCAGTTTCACGGAAGCGAGAGAAATAAGAAGCGCACTTGGAGGGTGCCACTCGAGAAAAAGAAATTCGAAGTCGTTTCGAAAGTGCGGATCCCTCGCAGGACCGAACGAGAGGAGAGCCGCCGGATCGCGGAGGCGCATGCCCGTCCGGAGGAGGAAGTCACCAAACAGGTACTCGCGGTGGTTGGCCAGGTTGTAGTCGTCCGCGCGACTCAGCGGCGGATGCGTCTCGTACGGGTAGCTGCTCGTCGTCGAAGCGAACGCCACGCGTCCCCGAACCCGCGAAACTCTTCCCACGGACAAAGCGCGAAAGAGTCGCCTCGGGACTTTTCGGGTCAGACTTATGGGCCTGACCGCCCGGCAGTGTTCTCGCAGCGCAACGGAAATTGAAACAGCCGCGTAATCCGAATCGGGCCGTCTGCGAGCGTCATTTCCCGTGCGAAGGAAAATCATTTCCGGAAGTAGGATCGGCGCTTTAAAAGTGCGCTGGCGAACGCGACTCGGCACCCGGCGAACCGGAGGATGACGGCTTATCGGCGCGCCGCGCCGGGAGGGGGTGGCGCAACCACGTGCACGACGTTGCGTGTGAGTGCGGTTCTCGTCGCGTTGGGCCATCTTCTTGGCGCCGCGGACGCAGGCAGCTGCGCCGAGGCCAAGCTGTGTTGCCCCGGCCGCGATTCCGCTTGTGTCGTGCAAAAGATGTCACCGAATGCCATCATTCAGGCGCTCACCGACAAACCCTGCTACTGCGACCACGCTTGTCTCAAACTCGGCGACTGCTGCCAGGATTTTAAGGACGCGTGCGGAGGTACGCTTTAAGTTCGAGCGCTGATACGCGTGATATTGAGATCGCGCGGTCGATTCTTTGCGACTGAAATCACCCCGCGTGACGCGATAAGGTCTTTATGCACATTTCGCGGTTTAAACAATACTTTTTGTTTGTTTGTTGGGGAGACTGGATAATTGAATACCGATGTTCATGGCCTTTTTCCCGCGCCCTTTACCTTTCTTCAAGAAAATTGAGTTATTTTTCACCCTAAAGATTTAGTCGCGTTATTGTGCGGCATGGAATTCTAATTTTTCGTGCGTAAATTTGAAATTTGGTATTATTCGTTTTTTGCAATTAGGAAATGTAAATAATAAACACATTGGTTTAAATGTTTAAGATTTGTGTTTTTAATTCAAAACAGTTTACTTTATATTACGCAAATTATTATAATTGAGTCAAACTGCTGAAATTATAAGCAAAAGTTGTATGAGTTCTGATAGAAATTCAAATGAGTTGTAATATAACTTTTTTAAATCATTTGTCAACAATTTTGACGAGCCAAAAGGTTAACTATTCATACAAATTGCTGTTTTTTATTTAGTGTTTCATTTATTTATGCTAACGTGCGATTTTCGCGATTAAATTCAACAAAATTCTTTTTTGTTATTAACCTGAAATTTATATCAATTTTTCCAATTAATTATATATATAATATAATAATTATAATAGATATAATTGAATAATTAGAAAACCTTTAAAAGTTGTAATGAGAAAAAATTACGAGATTTAATTGCTGGAAAACAAAATTACAGAATAAATGTTTATTTTCGAGAACTTAATTTGTGCGATGTAAATTGTATTCAATAAAGTATAATCAAACAATTAAATAGGACGTCAGTTATGGTATATTTTATTTAAATCATGCAGATAAAACTAGTAAGAAATTTTGTAAAGCAAATTTTTCGATTTTATAATCAGTGAATTATAAATAAAATACCAAATTGGAAAAATGTCTTTTGTTTTTTCTTTCAACATTCTTTTATGCTTCATACATACAAGAAATATTACTTAATGAATTAACTATTAAACTGCATTTAAATTGTTTATTATTGAATTTCAATATTATAATGTTTTCAAAATACTTTACAATTTTATATGAATTTATTCTGCATTAAAATACAACTTTGATATTCCTGTTTTAGAGTGAATTCAATATTATGATTTAACGTTTCATATTGTGATTTCGTCTTTTGTCTATAGCAAAAGGTCGAGTTTGCAAGTAGTTTTGCTTTATTTTAATTTTGTTAAGAATGCAGAGTTTTATTTTAGTATTAAATTTATGTTTTATTTTATAAATGAACTATGTAAATAATTAAATATTTTATAACATTTCTCAAATATAAAAGTCACAAGAATATATTCAAAAGTTTGTGAAACTGACGTACATTTTATAAAGCTTTTGTAAATCGAACTACATTTTGGATTGACATTAGAAAAATATTTAACATTATGTTGCATCGGTATTGTAATGTTAATACACGAATATTAACAGCCTCACAAGAAACACAATATTTTTAGAATATTTTAATTTAAATTAAAATGATATTTAAAAATGTTCATATGTGGTTTTTATACCTTGTATATTTTTCAAATTAAATTTTTTTTTACTTGTATCACATTTGCAATAATATTTGTTATGAATATGAAATAAATATATACATTCTGGTGTTGACATTTTGAATTGAACTTGAAATTGTTCATATGTTCATTTTATGTTGACACATTCGTAAAAAGTGACTTTTTGATAAATCTGATATCATAGTGAATTCATGATGTATTGATAAGTAATAACTTATCTTAACGATCTTAAAATCAAAACAATGAAATATAATTGCAAATGTTTAGAAATAATCAACTTCGATCTAAAATTATTAATGTTTGAAGTTCGAAAAAGGTGCGAAGGTGCAAATGGGTTATAAATATTGGCGATGTATTATAAGTTTATCATTTTATAAAATCATATTTATGGTTCTTATATATAATAAAAACGTATTATAATTTAAATATATAATATATGGAAGCATAAAAAATACAGTAAATATTAATGATTGTGAAAGGACTTGCAATAAAAATAATAAATTTATAGCTATATACGTTTTAAGACAAACTGTATATTTCACATATAAAGTTTTCTTATATGTTTTAATTTATGTTTAAAACAAAAATGTGTTTATTTGCTTATCATTTGTGTATTATTTTGTCATAAATATAAAACTAAAGTCAAGCTCTGGCAAGAGCGCAGATCTTAAGAAAGATTACGGAAACAAGTATACGGTCAATAAAAGTTTTTCATTTCGCGAATTTGTTTCTTTTAGAATATATACCGTGCAATAAAAAATCCGTACGCACACACAGCATGCATATATATATATATATATATCGCAATGGTTATATTTATTTCCCGTCTTTCGGTATATTTGCGATTTTAATAAATGCGGGAATAATTTTGGATATTCGGTTCTGTAATAGCGCTGGTAAATGCGGTAAAATTGGTACACTGATGGGTTTAATATAGTATAACATGTATTGTAATTCAAGCATTTAATTGGCGCGTATAGACATCCATTTTTTGTCGTTGCAATTTTCAAATTATTTATTATATTTTTGTGCGCTCGCGGCACGAAGTTTGAATTCATTTTAAGTATATTTGCGTTATTTATGATCAGGCGATTTTTCAAAAGCGTATAAACGCATGTAATTAATGTTTGTTTTTTAAGTGTAAATTGAACTTTATGAGGAAAGCGAACGAATAGTAGTAATTAATGGCTATTGTTTTTAGTCGAGATTACTAACTAGTAATTAACATTTCCTGGGCATCCACGTGTTACCGAACATTTCATAAATTCAAATTCAAAAAAATGTGTACATTTTCTCGTCCCGCAACGAATCGCGCGGCTCAGATTTAATAATTGAAATTGTTGAGTTGTGAAATCTGTTGGACAAATAATTAAAATTATATCAGTGCTGCGAAACTACTTAGCATATGCGAATCAAATGTATATCCTCTCCGCGTCAGGCTCCGCGAAAGCTTCGAACTTTTTATTTAGAAAACAATCAGCGTGTCCTTTTCTATACGCGCTTGCAAATAATTCTGCTGATTTAGCAAGTTTTTAATTACTCAAATGTTTTGCGGAATTTACAACTGCCCTTAAATGGTTTTCAAAGTGCAAATATATATGTATATATTTGCATCAAAATTATACATTTAAACAATGTTTTATAAGAGTAACCTAATTCGATGCATGAATTTTAAAATCAAAAGTTTTTCCTAACGACCGCAAAAAGAATACCAGCATTATGCGAGTTAGCAGCAAAAAAGTGAGCGTGGAATAAATCAACAAAAATATATATAATATAATTTAAGATTCTGGGCGAGAGATGCGAGAGAAAGGGAAGGTCGGATAATGACATTTAAAACGCACGTATATACGTATAACATAAATATATATGTATATACAAATATAATAAAAATTAAATGCTTTGTTTCAATTCTAATTTTTACGTTTTAGAATACATTTAATTCAACTGCTTGAATACTGCAAATTTACGAGAGTGATTTTCAAATATATTTTTTCATATTTAATTTTTCGCCTTGTTTTCCGTTCTTTCGTTCCAGCATCACAATAAACTTCATACTTTAATTGAAGAATAATAAATGTACGCTAAGAAAAGCTTACTATTTAAACTTTTGTCGTGTGTTTCATAACTATATATAAATGGCGAAAGTAATGCAAGTTAACGTTTTTACGTTAAAATGTCCCAATAGTTTACGATTCGAATTATTTACTCGACAGCTTATGTCTTTGCACCGACAAAAGTCACTCAAATTATTATATCTATGTATATGTTCAATTATGTTAATTGACATTTATCTTTCATCCATTTAACTGAATTTTTCGCATTATAAAAGCATTTTTGGTTCGCGTCGCCGTTCGTGTTCTATTCGGTTATAACCGTTAACGAAAATAATTTCGTTTGATGAAAAATGAAATTCAATGAATTGCGATAATCAAAATATATTTAATCACTTTTAATAATAAGCATTTGTGTCGAGTGCTCGTATTCGGCTGCACATTTTTCGTCAGTCATTATTATTTGTTTAATTTGGTTTAAGTAATATTCGTGGGTTTTATTTATGAGCTGTTTTTACGGTCACTGTTACCGAATCATTTGTGTAATATAATACGCGATAATCCTTCTATCTATTACAGTTGAATTAGTTAACATTTACACGAATAACCATTTGTTATATTGATTTCATGCACGCTTTTTTGTATTCACATATCGCTTTCCAATTATTCAAGTTCAAATTATACTTACATTACAAAATCAATTACGCCGATTAATTATTAAAAATAAACAATCGTTTTTTATATTTCAAAATGATTTTCAAAACATTTAATCAACGCGTTTATATAGACTAAAAATACAGAATATACAGGCAAATTAATATCTTTTGTTAATTTTTTTTTATCGAAATGAATTATATGGGTTAACTGAATCCAGTCGTGTAAGAGATATTTGGATTCCTTATTATTAATGGAAGAAAAGATGAAAAAAAATTTTAATTAAAAATGTATGATTTTATAATATCTCATTCTTTATTCGATCCATATGAGATCAGTAGTAATATAGTAATTTTTAATATTCTGTTATACATTATAATACATCATATTATTACATTTGCATATTTTAGCATTCTTATTCAGCGTTACGAATGAGTTTATATCAATTTGAATGAACACAACATTCTTTTATAATTAAATAAAAAATATATTATAAATTAAGATTCATAACAGCGTTCTTTTCATTTGTACACAATGATGAAAAAAGTAGCTTGCATACGAATTTTTATAATAATTTTTTTAACACGAATTCATAATTAATATTTCGATGAACGATGTATTTGATTTGTAATATCATATCTTATTTTTTATAACTGCGTTGTTAAATCTATGTATTTAACTTGTTTGCAATTTAAAGACGGATTCGTTATAAATTGAAAGAAAAGCCTATATAAATTTATTATAATATATATATATATATAAATATATATGTAAAGATCAGAATTGAATTTAAATTACTTTTATCAAATATTAAATAATTTTTTATTTTAAAATTGTTTCATGAGAATATTACCGAAAACATTATATAATTAATATCGATTGTACATATTATAAATTAAAATATAAAACGTAAGAGTTATATTAATTTTCGAGGAAATATAATAATACTGAAAATTGATGACATAAGGGGTATTGTGTGAAACAACTTTTCCAGAATATATATACTGATGCGTATGTGAATAAATTACAATTATAAAAATAATTCAAATAGACGGTGTCATCAGAAAACAAAATTTGCATTTTATACATCATGCTAAATTGCAAGAAACGAATTTTTTTTCGTTTTAATTATTTTGAAAAATGGTTTAATGCAAGTCTGCGCTCAAATTCAATTTTTCATTTGCGTGCATATTTGGTATAAATATTTTCAATTTAAAATAAACAGGGACTACTTATAAAAAATTCACAAATAGTACTTTGCACGCAAATTATGTATATATACGCGTGTCATTATAAAGCTTAGAACATGCTGTCGGTGATTAAAATATACATGTGAAACTAAAAAAAAATGAGCAAATCACGTTTCAGATTACTAAAGCTTAAAACTAAATTTAAAAAATTTAAATAATTATAGAACAAAAAATCCGAAATCTTTTAGAATAAATTTTATATATAGATTATTCCATTATATATGCTTGCTGTATTTTTATACCAGATCTTTAGTGAAAAATGGAAAATAATTTTGTTTAACAAATAATCTATTTATTTCACAAAACTGAACTAGATTTTCTGTATATAAATATAAATATTACATTTTTTTTTTTTTTAAAGTTAAATTATACACTAATTATTACAGAAAATTTTACTGTTTTTAACAGTAACAAAAAGATATGTATACATACTGAGAGAAATAATGTATTAAATATTACAACGTATACGATGAATCCTAAGACGGCAGTGTTATGCAGTGATAACTGCATAAAACATTGTAATATGTGATGAAAATGTTTCAATAAATGCAACTCACCTTGTACTTTTT
>JABFQC010004088.1:0-13111 GCA_022817085.1 Psilanteris sp. ZL-2020 | reverse complement strand
CTGAAAATACATGTTTAGACATTGTAATCCAACCAGGAATCCATAAAAAGTCATAAGAGACTGATAGTGAAATATTAATTTTTGGCCATTTTTTGAAAAAATCGAAAGGGGGTAACCTTAAAAAAATTGCATTTTTGGCCAAAAAATGAAAATCTTCCAAATTCGTTCAATCGTTGCACATGGATAGGTACACATATTATAAGCATAAAAATATCTGAAATATTTAGGTTAAAGTCATTTATAGTAAAAAATGGCTGCTTTGAAAATTTAAATTTTTTCTCGTATTGGACGTTTCTGCGTGCCATTTGCCAATAAGTCATTTAAATCAATCAAAAATACGTGTTTAGACATTGTAATACAACCAGGAATCCATTAAAAGTCACGTGAGATCAATAGCGAAAAATTATTTTTTGGCCATTTTTTGAAAAAATCGAAACCATAAAAAAATAACAATTTTGGCCAAAAAATGAAAATCTTCCAAATTCGTTCAAATGTTGCACATGGACAGGTACACGTATTATAAGCATGAAAATATCCGAAATATTTAGGTTAAAGTCATTTATAGTCAAAAATGGCTGTATTGAAATTATAAATTTTTTTACGAATTGGACGTTACTGCGTGCCATTTGCAGATAATTCATTAAAACCAAACAAAAATATGTGTTTATACATTCAAATCCAACTAACAATCCATAAAAAGTCATCTGAGATCGATAGCGAAAAATTAGTTTTGTGGCACGTTTTATCATTTTTTGTGAAAGGGGATTTTTTGAGATGAACCTTTTCTCTTCATTCGTTACATTGATCTGTATGTGTGCAGTACTGATGTACTGCGTGATCGCCGAATTCACCGCATCCGTAGCATATAAATATATTTTTCAGCCGCGCAATTTGGTACCCGTCACCAAATGAGTTTACACTCATTGAGTTTTTCCCGTTCGCGCCTATTCGTTTCCGACATTCGTCGCAATGCCCGGCCGCGAGTCCGCCTTTTGTAAATGACAGATCGACACGTTGCCGGCGCGACGCCGGCACAAAGGTCAACACATGCGAACACACAGAGCGCGGCACGCGTTTGTGCGCGCGGCGTTCGTAATGACAAGCGACGACGAGCGCGTCTTCTTTCACAAAGCTCAGGCACGTCTGTCGGATGACGCGACGGATGGAGATAGTGCGGCGCATTATCGCGATTATAAACGCGCGTTTACAAAATATAGTGTAAAGCTCCGAACATGACGCTGCGGAATTTATAGCATCTCGGTTGGGGCGAATGCGCCTGATGTATAATGAATTTCCGGGAGATTTGTAAAAGTGGATATGCGGTTAAAGGTGCGGGTTATTGTGATTCACGGATCATTTTTCGAGGCACGACTGAAAAATGTGGATGGGAAATGGAGCGTGCCGGCGGTGTTTTCGAGCGTCGCTATCTCCGAATTTAGGTCGATTATGACATCATTAATCAGCGTCGACATGATTTGACGCGGGAGCGCGGTTATTTCTTATTTTATTTCAAATTGCGCGAATAAAAAGTTACACAATCTCGGACTTATCATGTTATGAAGAATTTCGCGCGCGATAACCAGAGAGTGCGGGATGTTTAAAAAATTGCATAACGCGTTAGCGCAAACCAACGGCCGTAAACATATTTTAATCGGCCGGTGCGATACCGGCGTCAGCGCGTCCGACGGCCCAGGACCGCGCCGGCAATTTCCCGCGAGCCCGATAACTCTTTTACGCCGAATTCGTTGGTTGCGCCAGGCGCAGCGCATGAGCCAGTCTAACCGCGTGCTCGGTAATACGCTTGCATTAAATATCATCGCGTCGAACAAAACCGTGCATTATTCAGCTCATAATAACATATAATAGTTATAGCAATTACAAGTAATTAAACATGAAACACGCTAGAATTCAGCACATCGCTCGGGGTCGCGAGAAGAGTGCACGTTTTATTGAGTGTATTAAGATACGGGTATCGTTTTGATAACTCGTGTAAATTCGCATCAATTCGCTTTCGCACGGCCAAATAAATATTATCAAAACGAGCCAAACAAGCCGAGCGATCGTTGGTCGAGTCTTGCATCAAACGCTATCAATGGCTTTGTTCTAATTACCGTTTCGTTTTAACGAATCGATCCAAAATTCGATTCGGCTAATTAGCTACGTAAGCGTTCCAATATTATATATATATATATATATATATATATATATATATATATATAACTAAATCACGCGGTTAATAGAGCGCGGCCGGAGCAGTCGAACGCAGCGCGCGGGCAACAAAGCAGAAGAATCGCGCGTCAAACCAACGAATAACGCAGACTCGCGGGCGAGGTTTTTGACCCGCGGATCGCTTCATTCGAACGGCAAGATGCGGCAAAAATGGTCCGGCCAGTCGTCTATAAGTTCGGCGGGTCGGCGTTTAACCGATCGCGCAAACAAATAACAAATAACAATGCCAGATAATGGGCAGGCATTTGCATTGCCAGAGAAGTTTAGTTATGAATTTGCGCCCGATATGTACACGAGGTTATACATACGCAATCGTGCGAATCACTCGGCGCTTTTGCGACAGCTATTCTCTGCTCAACTGATGTCGAGTCCCTCAAAGTTCAGAGCTTTTGTGCCGACAATCGGGCCCGTTTGTCTGTGTACGCATATGCGATTGCCGATAATACGCGCCCGACTCCGCGACTCTTTGTCACAGACAGCGAGTCCTCGACTCTCGCGCGGCCAGCGCGGCACAATTATTAGTCCCTGTTCGGTTAATGGCCGCGCTATGAAATATTTATTCGGCAATGATGTGTTGATCGACACCGGGATAGGGTATAGATTATAGAGACTGCGCATTAATAAATTGTATTGCGCGCTGAATTATCAACGACATAACGTCATAGCGCGCGCGTTCATTATTTAGTCGCGAAAACAAAACAGGCCACCCTCGGTTGCACGCCGGCCCGCAAAAAACACTTCCGCGGCCCGCCGTGGAGTTTATTTTGACGCGAGGGTCGCGAGACGGTGCAACTCCGCCGATGAATAAGCAATCGGCGCGGACGGTCAAGTGCGTGCTTCGGCCGTTAAAGACGCTCCCGCGCCACACCATCTTCCGCTCGTAATGTCGGTCCTGATAACTGGTATTGATTTTTATCATTAGTCCGTTCGATTAATAATTCTTAACATCGACTGGGACGTTCCTTTTATATTGCATTAAGTTTTCATTTTCCGTTGAATTAAACAAACCGATATACATCGCGTACTCTGAAAAATTGACAGTTTATAAATGATTAAGAACAAAGAAACGAGACAACGTTTGTTCGTTATTTAACAATAATTACAAGCATTTGATGTCAACTTACGTTTAATCTAGGAAGTGTTTATTGCGAAACAGCTAAATCATATCGCGTGAATAATATTGTTTTCATTAATTAAACATTTCAACGGAGCAAAACTCTCCACGTAGGTATAATAAAAAAAGAATGTTGCACCTTGCAAAGTAAAACTGCAAAAATGACAGATTGATCAAATTGATTCAAACAACATATTACTCAAAGGAGGGCGTTCAAGTTACAGATCAAATAATTTTCGTTTGAAAACTCCGAGTGTTTAAAAAGAGAGTGATTTTGAACATTTGCGAGGCACAATCACCGCAGCAGTTTCGAGTATTTTCATCGTTTTTCGAATTGCGTGAAATCGTCATAAAAATTTGCGCATCGCTTATTGATTTCCTTCTCCATCGCGCCGTAAAAAAGTGTTTTTATCCAATAAACCTTTTGGCGTGATACAAACGCATCGGATTAAACAGCGTCGGTGCTATTCTAAGCGGGTATTTGTACATGTCAAGAGTAGCAGTTCACTTTCATTAAATGTTCACACGCTAACGCTGCATTATACGGCATTAGTTTTCATCACGAGACCACAGAATACAGAAGAATTAGTCGTATGGGGTAACGTGTGAATATCGGCGGTTAAAAGCCCGTCAAAATATTTCGTCGCGGGACATTGATTAAACGGAACGTGAAATTATCTGGAGGAAACGAGCAAAGCGCGTGTTTGTCGTCGGTTTGGTTTGTAGTTTGGTGGGAGGCGACATTTTATTTCATAAATGACGATAAAATATACAACATCAAGAAAAGGAAGAAAAAAAATAAATAAAATAAAAGCATTTAAGCAAAATCAAACACCGGGGCAAGGCTGGATCGCTGTCCCGCCTTGTGAGACGCAATTCCACTGAATTTCGTCCCGCGCTTTGTGAACAAAGTCGAAGGCATGTTTCCTTTTGGCAAACACACCGCGCGGCGTACTTACTATCCGGTATTTATATTTTAAGGTTAGGTATATAACGCGAGATAACATTATTTGCGCGCGTACCCGTTCGTTCACCGGATACATAACTCAAAGTAGGTGCAGATTAAAAAACAAACGAAGCCCAACTATCCGTGCTTGATTTCGTCTCGATTTTATTGCGCCCGTGTTGTTACAAGACTGAGAAAGCACGTGAAAATAAATACGGGACGTCACGCAGAAAATATAACAAATGAACGGAATACCAAAACGTAGCGAGATTCGGTGTTCTTAAAAGCGATGTAAATTGCGCAACGCGTCAGAGCAAGTGCGTACCGACAATTGATGCGGATATATGTATATTCAAACAAAATTATCCGACTTAAATCTTTGACATAACTTGCGACTTTGCTTCATATCGAAACAAGAGAATAATATTTAAACACTTCGAATTATATACAAGATTACTATATAATTATTGTTATGTAATGTAAAATATAAAATTTGACATAATATATATAACCTCAGATTAGTATTTTAACAAGACTCGGTGTATATTATTTTTTCTATTATCAATCACTAAAGATATATATTATATCTGGTTGCAAAATAATTGAGTTTAACTTTTGATATAACATAATAATAACACGTTATTCAGTAATGCTTTTAATAGTACTGGTGATAATGTAGAAATTTAAATACGGTATAACGTATAACATTTTAATAAAAATGTTTATATGAATGGAACAAGTTCAAAGGTTAGCTACACGAATTTCCATATCCTTTGAAAATCATGGCGAAGTGAAACTGATCGTGATCAATACTTATTTAAAGGAGTACGATTTTAAAGAAGCAAATTTCGCGCGGAGAAAATAAATAGCAGAGTATTTTATTAAAAAAATAACTAATATTTCTTATTAAGTATGATAATTTTTAACGTACTTCTCATATTACTTGTCTTTCTTGGTGAGTATTATAATTTATCTCTGTCAGAAAAAGAAAAAAAATCATTCTTTCCAATGTAAAGAAGAATTCTATTAGATTAAAACATTCCCGTTTTGAAAGAGTAATTCCAGACTGCGGAATTCGCCCGAAGACAAAATTGACTGTTATAAAATTAGCATAGAAATTAATCAATCAAAGCCAGAATCTAGGATTTGTACATTTTTGTTGATGAAAAAAGTAAAATTACAGATTACATAAATTCACTTAAAAATTTTTGCAAATACATATTTTAACCATTTTTATAATATATAGTTTATAATTATATATTTTATTAATATATATATATATACACACACATATATAATATTTATATAAAGGAGTGAGTTACCTATCCAGTATACAGCAATTTTAATAGCATCCTTTTACTTTAATAATCATCTTAAAACGCGTAGATTACAAAAATTGTAATTTTTTAAGACAGCATTGAGTAAATATTGATAAACAGCAATTAACCATAAATAAAAGTTATTCGCACGCCGACCAAACGCTATTAGTACATTGTTAATGTAAATTTAACATCACCCCAAATCAAATTTAACCTTTTGTCCCAATATCCGTACAATATTGACGCAACGTAAATCCATCATAGATATTTTTCATGTTTAAAGTCTAACATTTGTTCAACAAGTTTTTTTATTTATCTAAAATCGCGAGCGAAGACGAATTTCACGCGAAACATTGACGAAGCGAGCAGAGGCCGGCGTTGCATCGAATATAAATTGGATCGAAATATTGTCCGCCGTGCGATGGCTGAGTCGTAAACCGATTAAGAGGCGGACGTTCGGTCGAATCGCGCGGCCGATAAACGGGCCTTTGACGAGCCGCGAGGTGCGAGCTCGCGAGTGCGATTCACGCGTTTATTAGCGAGCATGCGCGTGCCGGCAACATCTTGACGCGTCAGCTTGCGTGATATCACGAGCGCCGCGTTAATCATAATGACGATGTCAACGACAACAACGCGGCGCGCTTTAATGGATTTGATTATCACGTGTGCTCGCTCGCTCACTCGACTGGATCTTCCTCCGGCGAGTCTCCGGGTGGCCGAGAGCGCGCCGGTCCCGAGGAGACCCGGACGGCGCGCCGCCGGCTTTGAACGCCACGACGACAGGCAGATGCGCCGCGCCACACGCTCGCACTCTAATTACTATCGTTATCGCATTTGCAACTTTAACCTATTTATTAAGCCGCAATCTCGCACGGGTTACATCCCGAGCAGCTGTCGCGGATACGCTCGGCCGCACCTATCGTGAGTTCTCGTCTCGCCCGCACCTGCGTTTTGCCGCCAGTCCGTTCCACCGAAACGCGAGGTCAGATAGACTGAAGAATCTCGCCCGGAATGCCACTTCCGATCGCGAGTAATACGCGTGGAACGCCGATTGGCGGCTGCAATTCGGCAACGCCCGAGCCGTCCAGTTTCGAAACGCAAATTTTAATCATTTTCAATGGGCTCGAACAATTTGTTTCCTTTCAATTTACAAAGCAACTCAGCCTTGCACAAACGCACGCGCAATTAAATTAACATTTTGAAATGGTTATAAGAATACAGTTGCTAATAAATCTGTTATTGAATTATAGAAAATGAAAAAATGCCTGTTGCAGTAATTCGCAATAAGTGTTACTCTTAGTAACCGCATGCATTATGCACAATTCTTTTAAAATATGCTGACTAAATATAGTACTCTGAGTTTAATTTTATCTGTGAATTATTGGTTGTAGAGTAATTTAATGTAACTGATAAATAGGACTTAACTTTTTGAAATAACTGCGACATAATAAATGAGCAATGTGCAATGTATGATTCATGTTCATGAATTATGCATCGATACATTTTAATTCTTACTATATTAAATATAAACAATAACATTTTATATTGAACTTATAATAAACATCAAAAGCAAATGTTGTATAAAGAAACGGCATATTTTATTGATATTTAAAATAGTGACGCATTATTAGAGTTTAATATGGAAATTGACTTTTTTTTTGCATTCATAATCTTTTTCGTTCTGATTTACAGGTATATGTTATTTATGTATAATAATATTAAAATAAAATATTATAAATCACGTCAAAGAATTAATTCGACTATTTTATTATTTTAGTATACATTTAAATGCATTTTAATGTAATTATAAAATATATTTGTTCAAGTTTTATTAAATAGATTATTAAACAAAAATTAATTCATGATTATTTAATTGTTACAGAATTAAATTTATTACTTTTGTCATTAAATCGGTTTAAAGCTTCGGCCATCAATTAAATACTTTTTATAATTTATAACGATAGAATAAAATAATTTCATTAAAAACATTTTGCGTTCAAAATATAATCTTTTTATATATATACATATGAATGCGCGCGTGTGGCCGAATGTTATTCAATATATTTTGAACATATAATATATAATATAAACATATTATATGTCAAACACATTTTTAAATATAAGTGATCTAAATGCACGTCAATTTATAATAATAAATTTCATTAATCGCAAGTAATATTTTATACTAATGTAGCTGCAGTCCGCATTTGCTTTCGTTTGTTAACAACCTTCTATAAATTCTTTAGCAGGCCAATATCGCAAATTAAACAAAAACAATAATTCAGTTCAAAATTTATCGAGGATATGATTAAGAACAAATATTTCATATTAAGTAAATTATATTTAATGCATGACCGGTTGCATTGTCTTTGAATTAATAATATCCCGTAATTGTAAAATGCCGATCTGCCTTCGAAATGAATACATCAAGCATCATCATATAACGCGTCTTAAATATTTACATACTTTTTAGCAATTGCAATATTAACATTTTAAAATTAGAATATTCTACTAACTATCAACTTTAAATATATATGCTCCGAATTGATTGACACTGATATAGCGTTTCAATATTTAACAGAGTTACAATCCAATCCATTTACTCTCGCACGCAGCATTATTTGCCAATATTTTTTCTAACGGCCTCCTGAAGTTTCGGCAATTTTGTCCTAAAGGGTGTAAATTTTTGTTTAATAATTATGCCAATACACAAGCAATCTGGAAAGGAGTTAAATTTATTTGACACGCGGCTGAGTTGGTGTGAAAAGACTGCGATGAAAAACGGTGACGACGGACGTCTATTTATATCAATTCGCGCACGCCTCGTCCCGAAATTGGAAACTATTGGCGCGTCGATTTTCAGCCACCGTCACAGACACGTCTTAGCGACTCGGAAACGCGGCGAAAGAAAAAGTTAGACGCATTCATCGAAAGGAATTTAATTATGAGAGCGACCAGCTGCTGATTGATATTAATCTCTTCGCTTTGAAGACTACGTTTTGTGATAAATAACAATCACAAAGGATGACGAGTGTGACGGAAAAATACATTTTCATCATATAAGTGAGCTGCGAAGAAACGTCATAGAGACATTTCTCATGTCGCACTTTCGTTTGGGCTCGCTAATCCTTTTTCCCCGGCGCGTACACAGAGAACGGCGATGTACACACGTAGTGTGATTTGCGAAAAGCATTTTTTCAGTATATAACGTTGATCTACAGCGCGCAAGGTGAGAGAAAGACAGCCGCGTAGGGACGGGAAGGACACGGGGAGGGAAGCGCGCGCGTGTATATAGATATGCGTAGGTAAATATATATATTTATAAACATGTACATGTATACGTATGTTCCATTTATATACAATTATACCATTATCGTATACCGCGCATATATTATATACGTTACAGACACTACGTACGGTGTTGTATATTTCATTACATATAATATATATAATATATACATATATATATATATGTATATGTATATGTTTAGTTATGTATGCAGGGGATATTGTCTGTCGCACGCGTGTACGCTGTACACACATGCATGACGCCTCGCTACAAGAGATAGATTATTAATGAGTAGCGGATAATTAAGTCATTAATATTTAAGGATATCGTGCAAGCTTGGCGAGCTGTGCCAACGATGCTGTAGCAACTCGACAATCCTCAATTTTTCATCCGCATTTTTTCCCGGAAGATGCAAACCCCGCGAACGAGCACCCGAGCGATCCAAAAGGAAGAAGTCAAACAAAGAGGAACGGGACGCGACCAAAGAAGCCGGTTGATGAAAAAACGGTCGAAATAAATAAAATAAACGGATAGAGTCAACGGCACGTAATCTTTTTTCATTGGCCGGGCAACGGGCGGAGTTAATGCAATTTTCATTCATGCAAAATTTGCTTGTTACAAAGTAAATTGCAACCCGGTAATACGCGCATAAAGAATTACGCAATTAGCGATGAGTATCGTCGGCCAATTATGATACATCTGTATTAGAATTGTTGTAAGAGATAACGCCGCGCGTTGTTACTATCGCGAGTCGCAGCGGCGGAGCGCGGCTCCGAGTCCTGCTGCGCGCGACTCGCGTTAACAGCATTTTTATCTCGCGTTCGTTATCTCGGTCGCATTAATTGAAAACGCTTAATTATTCTTAGCGAAACAGACGCGGCATTAAGCAGGGCGAGGAGAGGTGCGGTCGGCGCGCAAGCTCGATTTTGCACGCGCGAGCGGCAACATTCCGCGCGGGGCACGCGGCATCGACCGATCGACAAATGAATATTGTATGTTAATCGTCGTTGGCTCGACCGCGGCTTGAAATATTGTCTCGGGTCGGACGTGGGGATTTTCGAAAAATGTCGAACCGATGGATGCGCCCGCCGACAAAAAGCTCGAATGCCGCGCGGCTTTGTTTTATTGCGTGCGCGCCGCGATGTAAAGATCCGCGCGCGTTATAACTCATAATTCGATTTCCAGACTTCGCGGCATAGAAGCGCATTCAAAGATTTAGCCGGCCAATCAAGAGTCGGAGAGTTTGTATTATGCATTACGAATCAGCACGTTGTGATTTATGGACCGTTGTCGTCGTGCGCATACAACATCGCGCAACTTGTAAGAAGGGAACGGCGATCGAAAGAGAGACTGGTTGGATCGCGCAAAAATCGCGCCGCGCCAGCTATGCGAAAGAAAATGCACTTTAGCGGCGCTTTCGGTAAGAAAAATGATTAATTAGTGCTTCGATATCTAATGGCCGGTCTGTTCGTGGGAGCGCGTGATTTATTTCGCGGGCGCGCGCGTTCGCAAAAATCTGATTGGTCGAAAAAGTCGACGCTTTGTTCCAAAAGCTGTCTTTTTTGGTTCGCTGCTTTGGCAAGATTATCTTACATCGGCAAATCTGGATGATTGATATGCGCGCAGCTACGGCCGTTTCGGCTGCGATCGATAATTGTAAATTAAACGATTTACGAATGTAAAGCAAAATAGAGCCCACTTGTGTCAGCGAAATTGTTCCGTCAAATAATTCCAACTTGGCGCTATTAGCGAATCACACTTGTTTCCCTAGCTTTCCCGTTTACTTCTAATCGTATTTTTACCTTTTCTGTTATACATTTATAAATCTATATATAGTTAAATGATATTCTTTGCACAAAGTGTAAAGTTAAATATGTAAAGTTAGAACTTGAATTTATTGTTATATCCGTCTGAAATAAACTTTGTCTATATATGCAGGTATTATTTTTACGCAATCATCAACGAAATTTATATGAAAGAGGTGTAATGTTTATTGTACGAGATTAGTATAAATATAGGCCTAGCAGATAGCGAGCCAATGTATAATATACACGTATATTGCAAATGTTTCGAAACGTGTATATATATATATATAATATGTATAATTAGTTTAAGTTATAAATTACGATTATTTGCCTTATACGTCTAAGTAAATTTGGCTATAAACATGTTGGGACGTAACTAGTATGGCGGATTAATTACGCAGTTGTTGAATGTTAAACAAGTATAGTAAAATTGCTCAGGACTTTTTGGATCATATAACTAGCCGCGGAAATAAAAGTTGGGGGCGCGGTGTCGCAGTGATTAACGCAGTAACGGCCGCGATTATTATATTTCATAATTTAACGAAATATATTTCATTGGCGTATAACGTTTAATAAAAGTCACGCATAAACAAAAATTATTGCCCAACAAAGCGGCTCTTTCGGAATTTAGTTGGCAATCGTTCAGCTATTGATAACGCAGCAGGAAGTACGACACGCCGGTTAAATGTATTTTTTAATAAACCACGAAGCAAGAGGCGACACTAATATAAATTTCTCAAATCACCACAATTATTTTTAAAATTCAACCAAGTATATTTCTAAAATTACAAATGGAGTATTACATTTATTTTTATCCGGCTCGGGCTATAAATTTGTATCATAAAATCGTACATTATAAAAAATTTACTTCGTCCTTTTTTATTATTCAACAGCGCGAAATAAAAACTTTATTTAAATGTATGTTTCTCATCGATGGTTGGGGCGAAGGGGGAGAACGATGAAAAAGAAAAAAAGATCAGTTTTATTCACGCTCAAAAAATAAACCACTGAATGAAGTTCGCGATATTTGTTTAACATCGCGAACAAAAGTGTTTTTAAAGAACATCTTTTGTTTCGATAATTAAATGAAAAACAAGTTGTATTAATTTGTTGCTGTTTGTTGAATTGCATATAGAATTATGTAACGCGGAGGAATGCCAAAAAGGAATGTATTATTTTTGTTTCGGCGCACAAATGTTGTAAGACGAACGTCGGTTTCGCCGGTGAAATATTTTTATTAAATTTGAATACCATTTCTCCCGATTAAATTTGTCTAGAATCATAAATGAATGTAAAAAATGTCTTACATATATAATTTACGATTCAATTAAAATATTAAATATAAAGGAGAAAAAAGAAAGGAAAAAAAGTGGAGAGAAAAAGAAAGAAGCGTCGAATTGTATTTTCGTACGAAATATGAGCGCCGAGCGAAAAGTTAAAATATTTCACATGTTCGGAGATGTGTAAAATATGTTAATTTATGACGCAATATAATGAGGACACGGCGCGTTCGAGTTATGGGTTTCTTTTAGCCGGATACACGTTTGACAAATAAAACAATATTAGTAACATTCTGTAAAAATATAAAACGACAAAAAGGAATGCGAGAAACTTTTTAGGCCGCGCTATAGATGAGGCTAAATGCTTTGTGTGATTAACGCAATCATAAAATATAAGCGCGGCCGCGCGTGTAGGTGCGCGCGTAAAGGACTCACGCACACACCCGCGAGGTTGCTCGCTCGCGCGCGCGCGCGTTTCTTCTGTCATTCATTTGTTTTCTCCGTATAACTCGTGCGGCTGACGTATCGCGTATTAAAAAACTGCTTATTTCACTAATCAATCATAACGTCCATTGCATATTTTCTTCCTTTAATAACGCCGCCGTAATCGCGAGTCCTAAATCATACCGCGCTTGGCTCTATGGAAACGTGTTCCATTGCACTCTCGGCTTATTATCTTTCAAATGGAGCAGAGCACGCGCAACTGTGTCGCTTTTATTACTTACTTGAGACATTTCAATTAAAAATCAATATCGGATTTTCCGTCGTTTCGTGTTCTCTCCACTCCGCATTACTTATATTCTTGCGTATGATGTATCGCCTACACCCAAGACCTTTCTTCGGACCGCCAAGACGTCATGTAAAATTACGGACGTTGCAATGGAGAAAAGTTCGCGATTTTTCTTCTGACAGCGTTGTCAGCGAACAGTCTGAATGTTTTATTTCGACTTAGAAAATATTGATTTTACTATATACGGGCGGCGTCTAATTTTTTCTCAAAACCTGTGTCGATCAAGTTTTTTTGCGTCCGTTTCTTTCGGCTCAATTTTATTGGACGCGACTTAACCGCTGCTGTTTTTTAAAAGCAACCCTGTAATACACGTTTGTAACAACGACTATTGTATACGTC
>JABFQC010004087.1:0-13112 GCA_022817085.1 Psilanteris sp. ZL-2020 | reverse complement strand
GAAATATTTATGAAAATGGAATAATAAGTTATACTCATTTATTACCATACTGTATTGAAATTAAATTGAGACATAACATCTTTGACTGCATTTCTATAAAGTATGGTAATTTTACACGGAAAATATACAAATTTTTAGGTATACTTTTTTCTCCGTGTAGTAGTTCTTTAGGTAATTTTTATAGAATTAAATTATATTTTAATATTTTATTTAATTTAAGGAGAATATATTTTAATTTATAAAGATGTATTTTAACAAGTTTTAATAAACCAGCAGTAAAGAAAGTAGTTTTTGATACAATAAAACTCTCAGTTCTCTTTGTTTATAATGATATAATGTGAGAATTCTCATATAAATGAACATTGTCATAATAAGATAACTAAATAAGATAATTTATTAAGAATACTCGATATTTTCATCTCGTCTTATTTCTTATTATAACTTTATGTATAATGACTCCGTTGAAAGATGTATACGAATAGCGAACGGCACTACTCAATCTTAACATATTTAATCTTTCTCTAAAATTATTTATTCAAAAAATTCACTTTCATATCTAAACTAATTGCACATATTTAAATCTGTATTATATATACCTATCTTATTGTTAAAGGTTCTTCCCGTAAATATTTCTGCTGTATTAGACTTGAAAAAAAAACACCCTTAAAATTTTCTTCTATAAAAATTGCATGTAACATGTTTAGTTATTACACAATATTTTTTATTTATGAAGATTATTTTTATATGAACTGACTTTATGAACAAAAAAAAATTAAACAATTATGTAATTCCTTATTTAAAAAAATAATAATATAATAATGAAATATTTATTTTATTGAAATATAAAAATTCTTTTTCATTTTTAGTAATAAAATATTGTTAAAAACCGAACAAACAAAGACAATAATTGATGTATCAGAAGTTTCAATATAAAACACTATGTTTGTTTACGTTTTCGTGTGAAAATAAACGTTGTAAACTTCTGATACATAACAATTTAATTAATTAATTATATACTTTTAGATTAGTACATAATTTACTCTATCTGTATATATATTTTATATAAACGCCTTAATTTCAATATTTCTTGGTATAATAATATAATTAAAAATCAATATTTATATAAAAAATTTTATTTTTGAATATTACAACTAAATAAATTGTTGTTTAATATTTATGTTACATATCAAATTCGAAAAATACATTCAAAATACAAAAAATATAAAATTATCAAATTCAGTTCCCTGAACTGATGATATTAAATCGTATAAAATCGTACATGGAATTATACATTGAATGTTTTATCAGACAATATATTATATATTAATATTGAATTATATATAATTCAATAAATAATGAAGAAAAATTAAAATCTATTTTATTGCCCACACATTGTAAGCATTACATTGTATTAATAATAAAACAATAATTTTGGTTCAAAATAACCATAATATATTAATAGAAACTATATTATAACCTATGGTATTAACAAATTTCATTTTTTCCTCTATTTCTATAGTCTTAGAAATATATTTAGTAATTTACTTAATTGTATTATATTCATTAATAGCTAATAATGGATGATATATGAAATTATGGATATATATTTCTAAGACTAGCAAAATAATATTCGATAAATAGCATTTAATCAATATCTAATAAAATAAAAAAATTTAGTTATCCAAATGCTTTAGATAACAATTTTTCTATCTATAAATAAATCAAATAATTTTATTAAAAAAAATGATGACAAGGAATCTATTAAGTATAACTATATTCGGAATATTCTATACTGCAAATAGATTTTGAATATAGTTTTTTTTTTAAAAATGACTCAAATCATAATACACCTGTTAAATCTACTAACAATAAAACTATACAACTTTCCTTCATTTTCATTGACTAAGTTCTTAATGATAATTATTCGCAAACTGTTTATAAACAATTAAAAACACCAAATTACAATTTTAATATTATTATAATGTATATTATACAAAATTATAAAATTAATATATTTTCATACATGTAAAATATTCAGTTCTTAAAGTTCTCATTTCATGTAATTATAAACTATTTGAATGTATTGTATAATAAATTATTATTAGTATTAAAATTTATTTAACATTTGCAGTTTCTTCCTTTTTTCAATACTTGAACATATTTTATGTAGAAATATTCATAATTGGAAAGTTGTCAACATTATCTATTCGCAACAAATGAATTGTCTGTACAATGTAATAATTCATTAAAACAATATAATAGAATTGCATAATTAATTAACATTTTTTCTTATTAATAAAGAAGATTAATTATACATATCTATCATGTTCTATGCAAATGTAAAAAAAATCTTACATTATCGGTAGTAACAAGGAATTCGGGATCGACCCAATGTACTCTTTCAAATGCATTATTTATCATTAATTAAATACCGTTATATAAAAATTAAATATAACCGCTTTGATACTTACAAATGTCAAAATATCATCACAAAATGAATACTGTAGCGAAATTAAAGAATTAATTAAAATAAAAAATATTATGTAAATAACTTAATACAGACATCGTTGCATAATATTATTGCGTTATATATTATGAAATGAAATTTTTATCATAATTCAGAATTATATGTATAGTTTTAATTTTTTTTATTATTTACATTTATCATTATGTAAATGACAATAAATGAATTATCTTACAGAAAATTTAAAACTAATTATATAACTTAATACTAAATATTTTTATAAGTTTTTAAATAAATATTTAAAGACATTTTATGGTTTGTACATTTTATGTTCCTCATATCACTATGTAACTTATGTAACCCCTCTTTACAGTTTCCATATTTTGATATATATATATAATGATATAATGATAATTTTAATTTCATGGTTTAATTTTAATTAAAAGTATTATATAATATAAATTAAAAAATAATTCAATACTTAAATAAACATATCGTTAATGTAAAAATAAATATGATAATGAATCAAATTTATAATTTATCTTTTCATTGTATTCACTAAAAGAAAAATATTTATAATTTCTGTTGCTTTATTTTAACATTGCACTTAATAGTGTAAAATCATTCACATAATTTCATAAATAATGCAATTGAAAGTTTTTTTGTGCCACCCATTTTCATAAAATATTGCCATAATGAATACACCAAACATAGTTGATGTTTTTTTATACGGCGTTATTTAAAAATACCTAGTGATACAAATAATCGTATCATATTTGAATTCCGAAGTGTAATTCTATGAAACTAGGATTAAGTAAAACAATATTATTACATAAATATTGATATAGGACAATCATAAAACCAATCATATTTCAATGGTGTATAAAACCTTTGTTTACACTTTTAATTATATTATTTAGAAATAGATATAAATTGTTATACAAAACGAATAAAAGTTGTAGATATAATATATAACTTGAAAACTACTATTTCAGTTCATAAGTAAATCATTTGTATATTATTTTCTCCAATATCTTAATTTATAAAAGCGAACAAAATTATTTGTATCGTATGACAAATATTATTAAAGATCCTTTTTATGCACACAAAATTACATTTCAAAATTCGTCTTATTTGATAGCTAGTAAGTTTAAGTAAGAAGCATGTATTTAATCAAAATTCAATTCTAACAAATTAAGAAAATTACTCAATTAAAAATATTCATTGAAATAATAAAAAATGTTAAGAATTTAATTATACATATATACATATCTCCATCAGATTAACTTATATACAAAACTAACAATTTTGTAATTAAATTAATACTAATTATAAATAAAAAATAAATGACTGAGAGTACTTAAACTTTCAGAAAATGAAATATTTATAAATATGAAAGTTTAAGAAGTCATGTTACTGAAAAATGTACTTCTTAAATCATTCTACACAAATGCATGCTTTTTACTAAACTAAAATATAAAAACAAAGTTAATTTCTAGATTCAAACAACTTGCAAACTGCATGCGCACTCGTTACTCTTGGTCGGCCGGCCGCACATCCGTAACATCAAAAATACATTGCAAGGGTGTTCGCGTATAACCCCGCTAGTTTTGTCGAAATAATCGTCTTTAGGTCACGAGTCGTTTGAAGATCACATAGGTGCATAGTCCAGTTGCACTGTAAGTTGCTGAACACCAACTGCTTGGAAGATTAGATGCGTGTGTGTAATAACATATTTCGGGTCTACTGACCTTGCAACTTCTAGTTTCAAACAGCCTACATAAACGTCTGAGCATAATGTCCAGAAATGTTGGTCTTGAACACTATAAACTCCTACTAATTGCTTAACTTTATTATAACAATGTGGTAAAACTTGATCCAAAGCAGATGGTTGTCTTTGCATAAGAATGACAAAAGATTCTTTAAGTAATGGCAAAGTACTGTATATTATCAATACAGCAATCAATATAGAACTTATAGGGTCCGCGATCATCCAGCCAAACATCTTAATAAGTACAGCAGAAATAATAACACCAACTGATCCTAATGTATCCGCCAAAATGTGTAAAAACACACCTTTCATTATCTGTGAATTACCAGCACTGTAAGAAACTGGTTCGATTTCTTCGTGATGGTGATTATGTGAATGACTATGATTATGGGAATGTCTGTTATGGGAATGGCCATGACTATGACCATGGCCACCACCACCTCCTCCTCCATGAGCATGTCCATGTTCGTGTTGAAAAGCATAAATGCCAACCAAATTTACTAATAGTCCTAGCACAGATACTAGGAAAAGTCTTTCATGTTTCACTTCAGGAGGTTCAAAAACTCTTTCAATAGCTTCTTTTAACATCACAAATGAAGCTATAAATATAAGAAACAAACCATTAATAAAGCCAGATAATACTTCAGCTCGTACATATCCATAAGAAAATCTATCATTTGCACGCCATTTTGTTATTACAGAAGCTATAACGCCCCAAAGTAACCCTGTACAGTCAAAAAACATATGAAAACTGTCAGATATTAAGCCCCAACTGTTTGTCCATAATCCATATGTGAATTCCACAAATGCAAAAGATAAATTAAGCAATAGAAAAAGAAATAAATTTCTAATATTCTTTTCAGAGAATAAAAGTCGTCGTAAACTTGAAAGTTTCTCTTTAATACGGATCCCTATATTTGGAGAATCTCTATGTGATAATGGAAGCATTGTATCTTCTATTTGGTCTATTCTCTAGAAGATGGAGCTGTAATGAAATATTTTAAATTATCAGTTTTAATTATATTTAAATTTAAATAAACATTAAATTGAAATCTAATTTACTTTAATACATTTGTTGCAATGGACTATTTTTTGTACTATTTTGGAATATTTTTATGACTGATATATTTTTAATGATTCATAGTTCAAATGAATAATAAAAATAGTTTGTTCTTGAAATAAATAGTTCTCTCTTCTAATATTTATGTATACAATAAGATTTATTAAGTATTTAAATATAAACGCATAAACTTATTATTTATTGGTATGCATTATAAAACATTAATTATACATCAAAGTTTAACACTTAAATCTAAAAAATTTACATATTAAATATTCAATTCAAAATTTTAATAATTTTATTAAATTATATAATACATAAACCATTATATAAACAAAATGTAAAATGTGATTAATATCAGAAATTTTGATTTAAATTTAAGAATTTGTCTGGCCTTTATAATCTTTTTAATAATTTCGTTACTCTCTTAATTTCTATTATTATAATTTTTGTGCTTAATATTATTATATTATTTAAATGTTATTTAAAATGTAAACATAGATCATGACCTTCATTTAATTTTAATGATCATTTTAATTTTCAAATATATTTTCCTAAATATATGGTTTATAACATTTGTGAAATGAATCATATAAAAATGAATATAGTGAATTAACTATAATTCATGAACAAACCAATTAATCCTTACACGGAGAAAATATATATTTAACATTTTACAATATAATATATCAAAAGTAGGATATACTTGAAAATATGATAAAAATTACTATATCATATATTAAAATTTTCTACATAAGTTGAATATAATATTGTGCACATTCAAAAGTTTAATACATTATATAGTATTTTTTATAGTATTTTCAAGTATATTCTACTTTTCATATATTATATAGTAAATAGTTGGAATACTTTCTCCGTGTAGACTTATAAAGATATCACGATTAGTATTATAGACATTACTATATTTTATAGAAATATTTTATAAAACATAGCTAATTTGTCTAGAAGATATTGTAGTGTATAATAATTGTATATGTATATGTATAATAATTTTAGAAAATTTGTTTTCAAATCCCTGAAATACCATAACGTATTATAGGCATTTTTAATATTTCTCTGTAATTGCAAACAAAATTCACTACACTGAGAGAAATAAATGACGAAAAATTACTATTTATATAATTAATTTGGAACCATACGAGAAAAAGCATAATATTTACTATTTTTAAAAGTAATATATTATGATAAAGTAGTATTTTTCTACTCAAAAAACTTACTTTTTTCTTTTAAAAACAGTAAATATTATGCTTTTTCTTTCATGGTTCCAAATTAATGATATAAATAGTAATTTTTCGTCATTTATTTCTCTCGGTGTATTTATTTATTCTCTTCTCGTACATGTCTCACCTCGATTTTATAATTTTTAACGATCTTTCGAATGATTCAGGAACAGACGGAGAATTAAATTGGTTTCAGAAGTAACTGCCAAAGTTTCAGTTTCGTTAATTTCTTTATCTTTCACAATGTATATAATTTATATATAATCATTCAAGAATAAAACCATTAATCTAACTTTGGAAATAATGTTATCCGTTTGACATTAAAAATTCTTTACACTTTAATTGTACTACAGAGGGAAAACTATCAATGCTAAATCAACATTGTATACTCAATATGTTATTCTCGAAATGTTAATTTGAATTAAATACAATTTAAAAATTACATTGACTCAGTGTTAATGCAACATTTCTAACCTTAAAATATAAGAATAAACTTGAGTCAATGTCGAGTCAATGCTGATTTAGCATTGATATTTTTCCCCGTGTATAAGAAAAGTTAATACATTGGACTGTTTATTATAATAAAACCCATTCAATGCGTAATGTCATACCAACGTGAATATATTAACACCCGTTATATCAATCTAAAAAATCAGTTGAATCGACATATTTATACATTCAGTTAACATATTATTTTGCAGTGAAATATAATAATAAACAAGATGTAAAAAATGTATTGCAACGAAATGCATGAATGAAAACTCTTTATTTCTACAAACCTGAAACTGAAATCACACCAAACCCCCGTTCCCTCCGCCCCTCTGTCCCGAAAGTGTCCTACAATCACCGCAACAACCAGCATTGCAGGTCGTCAGCATCGCAAGACTCGCATTTATCATCGTCAAATCCGCCTCGGTTTCGCTCGCAAATCCTAAAACGCAAAGACCGCGATTGCGCGCAATCCCGATTTGACTCGGCGCGGCGGCCAAGGTCACGGCGTTTAGCACGCTTTATCGCCGATTTATAAAGTCGGACGCCCCCCCCCCCTCCCCTCCCGACGACCCGCTCCCCCGGGCGTGTGAAAAATGACGAAGAAATCGATCGGCTCGATCATCGGCCGAAATAAATCACGCTTCGTTGTATGCAAAGCGAGCGAGCCCCACGGCCGAATCGGCGACCGGGCGCGCTTCATTTGCCCGCGTTAACAAACGACCTTCTAAACATTCTCTCACCTAGCCGCAGAGCGTGTGTTCCACTCGGACTATCTGATTTCACGTGGCTCCTTAACGCGACGCTTCTCACGCTACGGGAACTTTTGCGACACTGCCCTTGATTTATCATTTGCCCCGCGCAACTCTCTGTTACGTATTAATTTCATTTGGCCGTGCGTTATATTGTATCTGACGCTTCATCTGTGTCCCGGCCTGACGCGAACAAATGATCAATGTTTGTATTAGCGCGCCGTGCGGCTCGGCCCGCCAAATTGATTCCCGACGCGAACGACCGAACGCGTCGAACAAAAAGCCCTGCGTCGCTGTTCGTCATTTGTTAAGGACGCTCTAACGTTGTTACAATTATTAGATAGCCATCTGGGGGCCGACGTTTCGGGACGCGCGTGTACGATCGGCGCGAGGATTTCGATTTTGGCGCTCGCGGTTGCAACGAGGGTCCGACGAGAGACGAACCGACGCGATTTCATTTGCTGCGTTCAAAATAGGCCGGGGGGGGGGTCAAGTACGGCGAATTCGATCGACGGCAGGAAAGCCGATCGAGTCATTTTGGCAACACGTGCTCCGACTTTCACGGTGCTCGTTTTTTGAGAGAAACACCGCGTGCGGAGCGACGCGCGCTGTTACGAAACGGTGCGTTTTGTTCAGTTTTACGCTTGTGTTATGGTTGTTGATACCAATGGAGGACTGTGTAATGCGGAGCACGTTTACCGGGGGTTTGGTGTACGAGATGTCGGTGCGTTTAGGACATATATTGGGACGTTGTTGTATTTTAATAACAACGAAACGGATGATGTCCGAAGAATAAATATTTCGGTTTCGGGTTCTGCATTGAGTTCATGTGTTGTCCTCCTTATTGAAAGGGACGGGGTAGTTGTTCACAAATACAGAAATGTTTTATGTTTGAGACAAATTGGTTGAAAAGATGTTAACAGAGTCTTGTTATTATACGTTATTCTTGTTTTATATATTGAAAAGGTTTCGATTTAAGAGACTCGTTTTTCTGGGTGATACGTTGTCTAATTTTATAATTTCATTACAATAATCAATAGAATCGCATGTGATTGTAATAATAATAATAATCGTCCATATGATTCTTATATTTTATTTGGTTCAAGTTAAATTGATTTATTTAAACGATATTTTTATAAATTCAGAACTTAACCTACACTGAATAAACAAATATTTAACAATTTATATATATTATACCAAAAGTTGATGGTACGTGAAAACACAAAAAAATTACTACATTATATATTAAAATTTTCTACATAAGTCGAGTATAATATAGTGCGCGTTGAAAAGTTTAATTTTTCTTGTATTTTCACGTATCGTCCAATTTTGATATATTATGTAATAAATTGTTAAACCTATTTTTTCTCGATGTAATGATTTTTTTGGACCTATTTGTGTATACAGAATCGTGATCATTAGAAAAATATAAATGGAATGTAATTGAAACGTTTGACTTACGGAGTTGATGATTTTAAGTCTTTGGATGTTTTGAAATGGGTTCTTTGTTAAAATTTAATTGTATATCATAAAACAAGCGGAACAATGAAAATGTTGAGAATTGTAAGGTTTATTATTATTATATCCATTTTCAGTTCAATCGATATTTCTTAAAATAGGCATTGTATCAGAATTGTGTTTATTGTAATTTGTAACATAATCTGTGAGTAATGATCTTAGTAAATAAATCCGGTGTTTTGGTCCAATCAAATTCCAACAGTAAAATATATTTGACAGAAATCTCTTTACAATTCATTTTGGCGACTCAGTGACGGAGCCCCCTATGATTTCTTCCACGGCTTTCTCGCCTGGTTAGGTGTTTACATGGTACGTATACTTACATTGTTTATATTATCAAAACGGTGCATCCAAATCGTGCATAATTCGCGGATACCAATTTCCATGTGAAAGCCATATTTTTTCCATTCCATTGCCAACTTCACACACAACTGCATTAACCAAAAAGTTATACAATGAACTTTATTTTTTTTCTATTTTGAAAAAATAACAGATTTTGTTTAAATTTATATGCTATTGTTGATTACATTACCGATATTTTGGTAAAATTTGAAGCAATTTTTGTGTCTCAAAGTCGAGATGTTTTAATTTATAGTTGACTTAAATAACGCATTATTATTGACAAAAATAACTTATTATGTTGATTAAGTCAAAAACTAAATACACATTTTTGTTCAAAAAATAAGAAATTATTCTATTGACATTGATAAATATTAATATTTAAACGTAATCATACTTTCTTATGTCTGATTTTTACAAAAATTGGTAAATAAATTGTATATTACTGTAGTTTCAATGTTAAGTTTTATAACATTTATATGTAATTTATAACAACTATATGTAGTGATATGAATGTGTTTCTTCACTGTTCAACTTTATTTAGTTGTTTAGTTGAGGTAGAAGTAATCTTAGAATAGTTTAAGGATATTTTTAGGATATTTAATTTGACTTATGAAGTGACAGCACGACGACCTTAAATCCAAAATCTATGCAATTTTAATAAGGCTATAAAAGTGTCTTTTCTGTATCATTTAAAAATCAGCTTGTTAACGTTCTAAAATTTGTCCCATTTAATCGCACTAATTGCGTCCTAACCCCAACAACACAGAAAAGGCTTAAGGTAGAAATTAGGTAGAAATATGTAGATTCTACATTTATAATGCGTTGAAATGTCCCGCAAATTGGAGCAAGCTGCATATAAATTAGCTAGATAATACGTAAGTTATGTAAAATATGTATTTCTCATACTCAATCTCTCAAATTCAAATGTTTTATACCAATCGGGTACTTTGACTTATTACTTACTAATTCACTAATCTAACGTCAATTATACGTCATAAAATATCTCAGTGCACCTAATATTCACAGACTTGCTTTTACATACAATTACTTACATAAAACATATAACCAACCGAATGTCCTTTTATTTCACTTGAGACCAAAGAATGAACACATTACAAAACAACTTAGTCAAATTTGAATGCAATTTAGCAGGCCTTGCTTGAGAACCCGGCATCAATCAGAAGTATGCAAATTCGCGAAAGAATTCTCTCGAAAAAGAAGCGCAAAACAGTTTTAGAAGAACTTTTTGAATGAAGTTCTGTTAACTCATTACACGCCCGGGTAATAATAATAGTGGTTTACACTTTGCTACTTATGTTGGTATCACACACCCGTAATAAGATGGTCGCTTGTGTACACGATCACACAACGCCAAGCATCCATTTCGTGCGTACCGGGTGACTTCGGCGAACGCGATTCCGTCGACATTCTTTGTCAAAAACGTACGCGCGTTCAAACGCCGGATACAAAACGACGCGCGATCCCTAAACTTCGCAATTGCGAACAACCGCGCAACAAACCCGGTTGCGGATCCAAAATTGCGCGTCGCGTTTTTTGTTCGTTGCTTTATCGCCACCGCTAATAGGATTCGGCGCTGACCCCGTTCTTAATAATTGCGTGCCAATAAGCCTCGAACCGATCCCGCCGTGCTTAAAATTTGTACATATTTATTTCAAAAAATATCATCAATCGTAATCCGAGACTTTTCCAAATCCTCACATTCGGATGATATAATACGACGTATAATGCACGATATGGATTAAAAAAGTTGCCCCGCGGTTAAGATAATAACATCTAATAGATTTTGAAATCTGAATCCAAATCTCCAGCTAACTGGAAATATGTGTCGCGTATCTTTGTCATAATTTGTTTCGTCGATTTCTCCAGGACGTTTTGTTGACACTTTTGGGCTTTTGTCGATGTGTTAAGCACTAATAGGCCGGGCAAAAGTGTGTTGGTATTGTCATTAATCATCGTCGATTCGTGGCGCGATCGTTGTTGTTCATGGTGAAGACAAGAGATTGTCTCGGTTACAGCGCTATTGCATTGAGCAGGTCCGTGTTGGACTCTTTCATGGTATTATTATAAGTGGCTGACCGCCACGTATGGCCAGTTTCGAGTTACGTCTGGACTAGCTTGAGCGACAGCAAGCCATGCATCGGCTCAGCGGACCCAAATTGTCAAGATTTTTGAATGAAACCTGACTCGCGTTGTGCTTAAACTGATTGAGATCAAGTGGAACTGTATTAGTTTGAGTATGTCGCGTTGGCGTAACAATGTTCGGTTTACATACAACTTGTATACGCATTTTTTGTACGCGCCCATAGCGGGGATACGAAGAGTTGTCGCAAAAAATTGTTAATCGTGCAATGTTGCGGACGGAAACGCAATTGATGACTTTGACTGACAGGCAATTTTGACGATTCAACGTGCGATAATGACGTTTATACACTTAATGAGAACTTGCGTTTCGGATAATTCGTTAAACCGGACGAAAATTAAGATTGTATCGTTTTGCGTATATCGTAAGGAATGAAAGAAAGGTTTCAACACCGATTCGTATAACGTGCGCACTTTTTTGAACGGGTTATAAGAAAGTGAATTTGATGAATAACGAATTTGAATATTGTTTCTCGCATGAAAAATACACGGTAACGGGATTCGAAGTTTGGATGAATGGAAATGTTTCGCTGGGAAATAAATATATATCGCATGATTGTATTGTGTGTAATGTTAACAGATTCTATATCATTTAATGTAAATAATGAACGGAAAATAAATGAAAACAAAATACTTTTGTTATAATTAGTGGTCGTTCAAGCCGTTTTAACAGATATTGCAGATTTTTATATAGTTTTGTTAATTATATAATAATTAATTTGTGTATTTTCTCATTTTAGGAGAAAGGAACACAAACCGCTTTTGAGATGAGAAAAATGGTTTGTTATCACATCAATAATTTTGTTTGAAAATTAAAATTTGTTGTATGGAAATAATCTTTCATGTTTAAAAACATGGTATGAAGGATGTACAAGTTATTTTGCATTATTATAATAGGAAATATCAACCGCGTTGCAGTAGACTTATTAAACCTTTTTAATATGTTAATAACAAATAAAATTAAAAAATTATTAAATTATTAAAATTATTTAATATATTAATTATATATAAATTATTAAAAAAAATTAATAACAAAAACCTTGATAAAATTTATATAAAAAAAATGTATAATACAAAACATAACCGGATTCACTTAAAAAGTCAAACATCAAATTGGAAAAGAAAGTCTATATTCATATTTGTATATTTTATTTTCAAAGGAAATACTAAAATAAAACAAATTCGCATACTAGGAATGTTACATATTTTATTTCGTGACTTCGATAAGCGTTTGGCAACATCTTACTTTTCGGTGTTAGATAAAAATACTGTTGAATGTTTACAGACGCCTATTAGTACAATAATGGATTAATTT